>VZTF01001657.1:3330994-3350785 GCA_013397755.1 Cnemophilus loriae
CGCCCGCAGCCGCCCGTCCTGCGCCGCCGCCGCCTCCTGCTCCGCCGCCGCCAAGGCCGAGGACCCAGCGGAGCGACCCCCGTGCATGGGGGGCGCCGGCANTCGCTCCAGCGCAGGAAATGCGCAAAAGACGTCAGTGTGTGTGTGTGGGGCGAGTGTGCGGCGGCGGCGGCAGCCCCGGCCGTGCGTGTGTGTCTCTGTGGGTGTGTGTGTGCTTGAGTGTAGAAAGTTTTGCCTGTTGGGGGAGCAGCGCGGCCGCCACCAGCCGGGAACCGCGGCGGGGGTCGCGTTCCCCGGCCTGGGCTTGCCGCTCCTCCACACCCGCCAGGCGGCTTTTCGCCGGGGACACTGCCCGCCCCGGCCTCACGCCGCCGCCTCCTCCTCCTCCTCCTCCTCCTCTTCCTCACAGGATAAAGTGGTGAACCAAACGTGGATAAAGCACCCCCGGACGCCTTCCTCCCCGATCGCCTTTATTAATGTGTTTGACAACCAAGGTCCTGCCCGGACCGGGACCACCACTCATACCGCGCCGGGCGCTTCTGGCGCCGCGGTGCTGGCGGACGCCCCCTCCCGCAGGGCTTCCCGCCCCTCGCCCTTCTCTCTGTGATCTCCGGGACGCCTCTGCCCGCGCCTGACGGGCAGCGAACTCCGCCGCCTCCGCCCTGCCCCGCCGCNCCGGCCCGGCCCGCGGCCGCCCTTCCCCCGGCCGAGAGGCGCTGCCTGGGTTGGGACAGAAGCCGCCTGTCGGCCGCCCGATGCCCCGCGGCGGTGGGGCACTGCCAGCCCCTTTGTCTGCCGCGATCACCTGGCCCGTGCCCGCCCCACCTCAACCCGCGGCGCCTCCCCGCTGCTCCGAGCTGGCGCTGAGCGGGACACCGCAGGCAGGCGGTCGCCACTGCCCTGCAAGCGTACTGAAAAGGGGAAAAAAAAAAACCAAAACAAAACCCTTCTGAAAGGGTAAAAGGGTGTGTGTGCGTACTGTGTTCTTGAACGTTATCTACACGTCATGAAAGATTTCAGTCATTTTTCATCACCGTGGTACCAAATACCCTATGAAATATCCGTGAAACTATATGCATCCTGACTTTCTCCTCCTCAGAACAAACATACTCGGGATCTGGACGGTTTCCCATGGTGATAATTATTACTGCCTTAATTATTTTTAGCTACTGATTTTGCCTTTGTGTGTGTGTTCTTGTGTGAGAAAGTCACCAGGAAATGGATGGACTTTGCCCTTTGATGGGATTTGAGTTCGCTATAATAACACAAGAGAAAAAGCATCAGTCCTGGCACCCAGGAGGGCAGCTGGGATGCTTCGAAGAATCAGCCAAAGTAGAAAGAAGCTGGATTGCCTGGATCCAGTTGAATAAGGACATAAAAGATGAGCACCCACTCCTTGATCTGGACCTGATATTCCTGACTGGAGAGGAAAGAACATATAATTATGGATTTCTGCAGATAATGGCTCAGGAGGCAGGTGTTATATTTGGAGCTAATGAAAGAGCTCCAGTATCTGTGCTTCCAGAGCAGTTTCCAGATAGGAGATATGGTACTAATGAAGCCAGTGGGTCACGAGAGCATTCGCGTTAATGGAAGACAGGCTTTCTGGTGCCTGTTGCCACTTAGTCTACTAGTCAAAATAGAAGTATGGTAAAATCTCCATGTTCATTATCATCTTGACAATCTCCAAGCAGAATCGTTTGATACAAAGCTGTGGTATGGAGCCAATTACGGGAAATGTCTTCCTTCGCAATTCAGCTTTTCCTGGGCTCACAGCAGCCGTGATACATCTATCACGTTACTTTTGAAAAGCACTGTACTCGCAGGCCCCACCAGAAATACGAGAAGAACCTGCTCCTTTCCTCCCAGCCCCATTTACTGCCTAATGCATATAGTACTGTATATTAAGCTATATGGTCTTACATTTAGTGTGTCAGAAGGAACACTATAATTAAATCTTTCATCTGGATGTCTTTGTGTTCCTTCTCAATAAGGGCAATGTAAACAGTATGCTCCATTTCGTTAGATACTTATTGGAAAGCATGAAAGCCAAACCCATACACTGTTTTTTTCTGGTTACTTTTAGAGAACTGCAACTGTATGTATTCTGTATGCCCAAGGTAAATAGACAAAGTCTCCATGGTGAGTTTAATGACCTAGCATTTCTCTGAGATTACACATGCATTTTACAAAAGTTTGAATAAATACAGACAATATTAACACAGCATACAAAATCATATCAATAGACCTTATATTTGGCTAATTGCATATATAGTCTACTGCATACCTAGCTAGGCCCTAATCTCTAAATTAAGCCATCTGCACTTTTCCATGCACTGAAGCTAGCTAAGGTTTGGCCTCACAAATCATTTCTTCAAAGAATAAATGTCTGCCTGCATGAATAAGGATTTACAAGCTCACTTACAATCAGACAGCTCCAGCCTTACACTGCTTAGGAAAATACAAATATCTTGCACAGTTTTAATTTGGTTTTAGATTTGTTTTTTTAAATCGTATTTCGGAAAAGCATGTCTATGTCAAGACTGAACTTTTATCACTAAGCGGTTCTTAAATTAACCAAAGTACCCTGGAACAGTATTCTTAAAATCCGGTAACTCAGGTACCTGGAGCAACATTACAATGCTTCTTGGAAGTTCATCTAAAAACTTGGCTCAGTGGTCTCAAAAACTCTAAGTAACAGACAACAAAGAACATTCCAACTTTAAGTACCATTTTCCACTTGAAAAGTTTTTAAATATTTGTTTGCTTGAATTTTTTTTCTGTTCACTTGCTGTGCATAGGGAAAGATTTGGTTCTTTAAGAGCTGAAGAGCAAAAGCTATTCTATTTTGCACAGGGAGGTCTGGAGAGGAAGATGCAGCACTTGCAGTATTTCTCCTGCAGAAGGGCAGTAAGAAGTATTCCAAATGCAGCTCTGTACTCTGTCACAAAGGCTGCAGCAGCGTAGTAAACCATGGCCTGAAGTTTAATTACGTTTTAGCTACTTTTCCCAGCTGTGTTTTTTTTAAAAAGACACAGAGGGTCTACAGGGTATCTAGACTCAGGACTGGTTAAGGAGCTCTGTCTACTCCCCAGAAGTAACTTTTGCTGGTAGAAGCCCCTCTGTTCAGCATTCTGAGAGCAAACAGCCTTTGTGTCAGGGCTGCTCTCGGTGTGTGCTGCTCAACTGGAAAAGAAGACCCCCGAGAGATCATAAAAACACAGGCTAATTGCATCAGCTTCTATTTTCATTCTTACTTTAGGAAAGAGGCTACATCAAACTGATAAGGGATAGCAGCAATGGCACCGCCAGCACGCTGTCACCTGCAGACACCGGCCTCCCAAGGCACGGTTTTACTCTTTCAAATCCGTTTTAGGTTGCGCCTACCCTGTTTCAGGTAGTGGCGATGGCAGCGGCAAGGAGGGACGAGCAAGCCGTAGGCAGCCTGTAATCTCAGACAGCCCCTGACCTTTCCTTGGCCTGTGCATCATCAATAGCTCTGTAGAGAAACAGCTCTATCTGGTGGAGAGAGGATGTAAAGTCCTGCCAGGAGTCGCGTTAGGCTTAATTCTGTTACTGCAGCCACAATTGCAACTGGGTTTGAGGTGTTCTTGCTCGAGATTGATAGATAGTTTGACTGCATTTTCAAGAGGATTTTTTTTTTTTTAATAGTCCCATTAGTCCTGAAAAACTGTTCAAACATTGGCGAAAAGTCAACAAATTTTCAGGCTTTTCCAAGTTCACCAATATGAAAGAAGGAGAGGAGATTTTGTGTTGGTTTATTTTTAAAAGGAGCATAATTTCTTAGATTTATACTAAAAAGATAGACAAGGAATAAAATCAGGCTTGAATGCAGGAGAGATTTTTGGAAACACCTTTATGTAAAAAATAAAATGAAAACCAGACCCCTCATTATAGGCCCTGTGAAAATTGAGGAACTTTGAATCCACTCTGGACAAGAATATATTCCAAGCATATGAAGATATTCACTAGTATCAGTATATCCACTGAATTCCTTTGAACTTAATGGATATGGTTATGCAAGTGCAATAGTTGTGTATTAGTGGAATCAGTCCCTTCCTGGCAAGAAATCAAAGATTGCCGTCAAATGCTGACTATCTTTGAAAGTCAAATTATTATTTAGTATCTAATTTTGGAGGCACAGCTATGGAAAAAAGCATCCTCAAGAGCATTTTCACTCCTGTCATGCTGCAAATGATCTTTAGGGTATACCGACAGCAAATTCATCTTTTCTAAAAATGAAGAAAAAGACCAGTCTCAGTAAGCTTGGTCCAGCCTCCAACTCCATTCCAAGGTTTCCTTTGTGTCCGGCCAATTTCCTACTAATTTATTCTTCACTCCCAAAGTATGTACCTGAGGAAGTTACTTAAGGTACTTCCAATGTTCCCTGTGAAATGTCTCAGCATAAGGGATCTTGTCAATGTGTGATTAATTAGGTCTCCATCTCTCTCTGTAGTGTAATTATACTTCTGGTAATCTTCCCAACCTCTTTTAAAAGAACATACCAAACACTAGCTCAGTGTGTTAGCTTTCACTGGGAATAAATCTCTCAGAGTATATCTGCAGGAATTTGCAGCTTTAAGGTACATGGTTCTGGTGGGCACGGTGACATGGTGACTTCAGTGCAGTGTCTACCAGCCAGCCTGTTCTCAGGTATCCACTTGGTTTGCTAGCCAAGACTGAACCCCATGATATCATATCTTTCCAGCAGTTCTTATCTGAGCTGGATAGATCACAGCCAGTTTAAGCATATCTGCACGTGCTACAAAAACATACCTCCAGTTGTAGAACATATGCTTAGGTCACTTCTAGGCTAGAGATTTCTGGCTCAGGCAAGGCTGTAGAGCAGTATGACCTCAGACAAACACAGCTGTGCCAGGGACTCTCACCATTGTGGGAGGGGGTGTTATTATTTTATTGCTTGTGGATGGTGATTTTTTTTAATTGATATAAAAATTTTAGTACTGTACATCTTTCTGGTAAAATGTAGTGGAACTTCTATACTGGATATGTATCCCAAATATAAAAATAGGCTTCCACTTCATCTCCTACATGTCTCCTCTCAACCTTCACATAAGTATGCTGTCAGCATTTACTGTGGGTTTGCCATTTGCAGAATTGTTACTATTCTATACAAGGAATTGCTAGAAAAACTTTTGAAGGGTAAAACTGAGCTCTGATCTGTTCCTGGTTTATCAGCCCTCATCTGGAGAATTTGCAAAAGGTTTCTGGGGCAGGGAAACTTGGAGTTACCTGGCATTGCTCAGGACTATAGTAGGAGTCTGTTGTTATTCAGACTCAGTGATTAGATTGACATTGCTGGAAGTAATTTTGGTACACAGTGACAAGGAAAGAATTCTGGAATGTATCAGGATTCAAGAGACAACCTCCTGCCCTAGATCAGCCTCTCCACGCACACAGGGTGAGCCTTGGAAGACATTTTTTCTAAGAATACAATTCGCTCTCTGCATCAAGACCAGAAGAGGACAGGAACATGAACGTCAGTCTTACCTTTCCAGTCTGTTGCTTTCTTGAGCAGCACACACAAAAAAACCCCACAGTGTATATGCTGCTTGAATGAATGATTTTGTATTGTATCAAAAAAAAAACCAAACCAAACTAACCATGCAGAGTAAGTAGGGAAAAGGACAGGTCCGTTTCCTTCCTTTCTTCTTTACCAGTTACACAATTTCAGGCAAGGAGCAAACACAGTCTAGTGCTAAATGTGATTCCTTGCATGATAGAGAAGCTGGCTCTTGGGTTGTTACAGCCCCCTGAGGCTGGACACCCAATGTATGTTGGGGTCAGCTGCCAATTATCTGTACTTCTTTTGGCTTTTGCTCGTTTTATTTCTTCCATAGAGTACCAAAGTATGTTTGCTTCTAAAAATTGTTCTTAATTTGAGGTGGACTTCCCTGAAAGAAACTGTGAAAGGATCTGAGTGTATTTGTCTCTAGGAAATGGAAGGGATTCTCTGCTTTCTCATACACTACAGGAGTGGAAGCCATACAAGACATGGCAGGATACAGCATACCAGAAGAATAGGCTAGAAGGGCTTGCTGTTCTGCTGATCTATTTGGTGTGAGTACACCAGAAGATATTTGAAAAAATAAGGGAAGCTCCAAGTCTGGGCAGCTTGATAATTGCATACCTAGCCATCAGCAGATATAGTAATGTTTGCAGACAATAGTAGCAGTGTGTATGCACTTCATTGAGGCATTGCTAGCATTCATCCTACTGTCTTACCCTGAACCCTGTGCAGGATTTGGGTCATCTGTCACTAATATGTGTGACACTCCAAGGCAAACCCCTTTCATAGTTGATAAGCTGCAGTAGAGTAATAAATGTGTCCAAGATGTAACTATCATTACCAGCTTCTGTTAATTTTCTTGATGATTTTAAATTATGCATACTGCCACTGTCAGTTAAGTAGTATCAATGAAATGTAAAAAGAATCAGCTTTTCAAAAGTAGGTAGCATCACTGCTTTACAATACAGAAGAGTGAGAAAGACAGTGAGTAAAGGGCTGCATTTTGGAAGTACCTCTGAATTCTGAGTGCTTTAATTGTAAAACATCTGACTAGACATATTTTGGGTATCTCAAGTTAAGTAGACAATTTTCAGAATTTAGTCCTAATCACCTGCTTAAACTCACATAGGAAATCATTAAAAGAGTCATTAATAAAACCAGTATGTTGTTATTCCCACAGCCTTCCTCTAGCCTTTTCCCATGGTCGTATTCAAGAAGTGAAACTTTGTAAAATTGATAAATAAAGGCGGAATAAAGACGTGATGTAATGATTTACAGTATTGGAGTACTGTCACTCAGGACATGCAGGATATGCTGAGCTGTATTTTTTACTGGCTTCATTAATAAGTCACAATGATGGCCAAAGCCTAAAAAGACCTATGTGTATGTGCGTAACACTATACAATCTGAATCGTCAGGATTCAGGAGTCTTCAGCAGACTTACTCCTGCACATGTCTTTGGAGAACTGAAATGTAGTACATGGGTTCATGAGTATTTATATTTATGTCTTGGAAGTTGCTAAAGCCTAGTTTCATTTTCTAGTATAGGTGGCAGTTTCAACTTTAAAAAGTCATGGACAGTCCAGACAAGGTTGTTGCTCTAACATACTGCTCATAAGGGAAGGAGGGGTCTCAGTGCTGGGTGAAACCTTTGAGGTGTGGACTAACAGAAATTACTTTTCCCACGAGCTGATGTTTAATGGGCCTCTACTGGCAAACACAGAATAGAAAACAGTTGACCACTAAACTGCCATGACTCATGACTTTGGAGTTCACAAATGGAATAAAGACACAAAGGCTTAGCAGGTCATAATTACTCCTCCACAGTTTATTTTACTTTTCTTTCTCCTTTTTATGTTTGTGGGTGTGATTCTAAGACTGTCACACTCCATTTTTCTTCTGCATTTACATGCCCCAAATATACCCACCTCCCTGTATGTCCAACTAAGAGCTTCATCTCCTTTTCCTAGTGTTTCCTGTTCTGGGTTGTAGATGCTCTCAATAATCCAGAGAATGTCTCCCTTCAGTGTAATCCCACTTTGCTCTAACACAGCACAAGAGGGGCAAAAAGCAAAAGATGCAATCCTGTAGCAGAACACTTGTAACAAGACAGGGCATGATCCAGTCCCATTACATACAGGTAATAGGGAATTTCTGAGTCTGAGCAAAGCACTACACGTCTGAGTTAGTGCTACTTAATTAGTAATTATACCTCTGTAACCTCATAGCTATCTACAAAACTTCCACATGTCTATCCTCAAAACACCCTCTTCACTTTAATACTTTCATTTTAGGATATGATAGCTATTCTATAAAGGCAAAGAAAAATCTATGTTTAGCAAATAACTTTTAAAATATATCCTCAATCATAAATATTTCTGGTTTTGGACATATGAGGTCTTTGGGGGCAAAAAGAAAGTATCATAGACTACAAATTTTCAGTATCTGAAACCAATCTAGATTTCAACTGAAAATAGTCTGTCATGGAATTAAAAGTTTTAATATGATAGCCAGTTTGTTTGGTTGTTGGTTTGTTTTTGTTTCCTTGGGGTTTTTTTAAGGAAAGCAGACACTCTGAAAGAAATGTGTGAGAATTGATTGCCTTCATCTAAATCTCATATAATTATGTCAGTTATTTCTTGTTATCTGAATTTAAATGAACTAAAAGACTTATACTTGCCCTAATGCTGCTCTTGTAAAGTCAAATAGGTAACTGATCCAAAGGAACCAAATGTAGGGCTGCTGACTCTTAGCTAATCCAAGACAGGACAAGTTATAACTGGGTTTTTTTCCCACGTAGTTAATTAAAAAGTTTAAATCAGATTAGTTACAGTGTTTCTTTGAAAAAATATTAAATATTAATAAAACCATTGTGGGGTTTTTTGTTTGTTTTGATCATAACTGTCAAAGTAGTTTGGTGAAGAGATATGTCATAATTATAAGGACACTGCATTTTTCTGAAGTATTTTTCATGAAAACTGTTTGCCATCTGTAATATTAGTATAACTGAAGGAGCCCCTTGGGAGATCTTCAGTATCCATGGTTTTAATATTCTATCTGAGTCTGGGGAATCCAGTATTATTCACCCATCCTAAGGCAAAGCAAAAGGAATTTGTTGCATCTAGAGGTCTAGATATGATACTTTAAAAAGCAGCATAGAGAAAAAACCTCATTTTTCTGCTTATGAATAACTCTACTATTTTTGTAGATACTACAGTCCCCACACCTTCATCAAATAAATTACTAAAAGTATATATTTTATTTATTTATAATATATATTACATTTGTTATTTATTATATTTATATATTATATATTTTTTATTCACATCATGCAGTACATAATTGCTTCAGTTTTATTTTCCCCCATTATTTGTTTTGATCTCTGTGTTTATACTGACATTAACATATCTTTGTCTCCTTTTCAAACTAACGAGATTTCTGTTTTGTGCCTTTCCGCTCCAGTTTGTATTTGATTTTTTTATACTAGGTTTAGCCTGGGTAGAAATGTTGCTACTTTTTTTATTAGGAAAAGCACATACTTACAAATGAAATGAGTGGTTCCTTTATGTACCTATTCCTCCAACATATGGAAGCAGCTTACACTTGCTGCAAAATAGGGAAAGCTGCAATCTGCAGTAAGGAGTCAGAAGGGAGAGAAGAAGGAAAGGGGGATTAACAATTAGGTTAGAAACTCTAATAGGGTCTTATAATTAGCAATTATTAATTATCACAGAAACCGCTATTATCCAATATAATCAAAGTAATCTAATCTGTAATTCTAATATATTTTTCCCAACTTGTGCTGATTTATTTGTAATTTTACAAAATACTTCATTTGGACTGAAACTTTTCTAGTTTTGCTTAATCTTTTTAAATATAAAAGCTTGAGTAATATAGTTCCAAAAATTTCTAAGTTATGTATGTATTAATAACATACTCTTTTTCAGACATTTCAGTAGCATATTTTATGCCTCAATATTTCAATAATGTCAAAGGATAGAAACATCACAACTAGTTTGTGTTGGGGTGGTTTTTCTTTTTAGTTTGGTGTGATCTAAAAAATGCCAAGCCTGGAAAAATAAGTACAATTGTTTCAAAGTTTTGAGTTTAAAATGTGATATTTTCCACAAGAAATCCTTATCTAAGTTTGTTTATCATCTCTCTCTAAAAGGACAGAAACCGACAGTTTCAAATGCACTAAGATATCTAAATATCTTTTAGATATTTTTTCTGGTGTCCAAGGATGTGGTTGCCGAGCTCCCATTGTACTTAGCACTCTGGAAAGGTCCGGCACTGTACTGAGATATAATGGATTCAAATACCTATTTTTAATGACCTCTATATTGTATTTTTGGAAAGAGCTCAGATGTCTTCTGCTGATTCAGGAACTTATCTGATGATTGGATCCACATGAATATCTATCATGAAAACAGACAAGCAGAAATGAGAGAGAGTTCAAATATTTCCAGTCTGGCTTAGAGTAAAGAACACTGAGTCTTACCTCATCCATCAGGTCATTAATGGAACAGTTCAGGTCTTTCACTGAAACTTTATACTCTGTACTTTGGGAATACAAGTCCACTGATGAGAGACAGCATTCACAAAGGTGTTTGAAGTTGGCAAGCTGTGACATGTTGCCACTCGCCTCTTCCCATAAGGACAGTGCATCACCACATAGAAAATAAAATGTGGATGGTTTTCTTCTCTTTCTTGATTATTAGTGGATTGCATGAAGTGGATGATAACATATTTATTGCAAGCTGTCTGAAATACCCTTTATGGGGATTTTTTTCCTAGCTTTGCAGGTGAGTGCTTATTTACCTCAGGAGGCAACCTATAGTGCTATCGCAGCTGTTCAGAAGCCATGAGGCTTTGTAGTGAAGCATATGGGCAGGTTAAAAATGTGTCTGTAACTGCAGCAAAGTGCTTCAGATTAAAAAAGGACATGTTGTGCATATAACCTTTTCTGAACTGGTTCTCCATTTGACATAAGTGAGTTTAGGGAGCTTCAGCTGAAGGTAGGGCAGACTAAGCAGCGGCGAGTTACTGTGCTGGGAGGGTGCAATTACTGCAGTTGAAAGACACAAATCCTCCATCCTCGATAGATGGGTAATACCGGATTCATTTACACTGCATGATTAAAGTAAAAGTTCCTGGGAATTGTCCTGGGTAGGAATGTTCTCTGGATTTGTCCTTCAAACAGCTGTTCAACATACCTGCTCCTATCCTGCTTTACAAAACAGCATTCCAAAGCTTTCTTAGAAGGGCAAATAAAAATTTATTTAATTCTATGGAAGGTCCTTCCAAACTCCACATGAAACTCACTCAGTACCTCCCTTAATGGGCCAAGCACTGGGACCTGCATCTTTCTGTTTCTTTTAACTTTCCAGTTCATTTTTTTTCCCAAAAAGACACCTTATAGGCATGTGTTTCTCAAACTGGGTAGAAGAGATCCATCTAGGTACACAAAGGGGGAGCAGTGGGACTGCTCTTTGGTATGGTGTGTACTTACCACTGGGATACTTTGGTGACACTGGGTTATTGCCCATCAACAACATTTATTTCTGTTGTTACTGCTGAAGTATGGGTTGTTGCTTGATGTCATTTTGTTTGACAACAAGTTGAGAACACAAATACCTGCATTTTTGGAGGAGCTGATGTTGAACTGCTGCAAACGTATTAAAATACAGAGAGAGAAAACAAACAAGTACATACAATTTTTTTTCCCATAATGATTCTTTCTTGTTATCTGTCTTCTTGTCACACTACTGTCAGGTCTAATAACATAGGTGTCAACTTCTACTCTGAATTATCTTCAGAGTTTGTCTTGTGGATCTTTTTGGCAGTGAAATCTTCAATCACAGCTTGTCCAAGATACAATGGAGCATCAGCCTGTTTTTTCAGTTATGACAGATATATTCCAGCACTGCTCCTGTTCATTCAGAATCTTGTAAGGATTTGTGTAGGTTTTTGCCTAAAACAACATACTGGTTACTCTCATTTATCCCTGTCTGCATAAACTCATGCTGTTGATTTTCACTTTCAGGTTCCTACGCAGCCCATCCCCACACTGCCTACAATGGCTCCTTCCTAACAAGATGTCAACACCTTTCTCTGATCGCTGGCTCTTAGAAGCAGGAAAACTCCTTTCTTATGTTTTAATTCAAGTACAGAAGGGTTTTTGCTATGTTGTCCTTATGCCTAATAGCTCCCCAAAGGGATTTGCCCATCTGCCCATTGGGGCTTCATGCTCAAAGCTCTCCTTTACTGTGACACCTACAAATACACATGATACTCATCCGTTTTTCTCCTATCTATTGCTTGGTAGGATCCTGCTCCCTCACAGCAGCTTCTAGTTCTTATGACAGTATGGAAACAACAATAAGGACCAAATCAGCAAAAGGTATTTCATAGCAATGGAATACTGTTCTTCTGAGAGGTGCAAAACCAGCTTCGCCTAAATGATGTCAGGTTAGGAAAGAAAAACTAAGGGATTTTGAAACTCTTATGTAGGTGTCCTCTATACTTCTCACTGGTGAAATTGTTAAATCCCTACCAAAAAAGGTATAATGGATGAGCAGCAGGCTTTCTAGTTTTACCAGCAGTAGTAAGCAAAACTCCCATTGTTTATGAGCAATAACTCTTCACTGAATGGCAGAGACCACTGTAAACCTACCTTGAAAATATTAAACCGGTGTCTTTTCCTAGAGCAGCATGGTATTCAAGCTATTTAATATCACCTTCCCTCTCAAAGATTGATGACACATTTATTAAGATACATCACTTCTGGTCTGATCTTCCATCACTTTATCTCACTTTTACTACCTATAACTGCCATTTGAAAGAGACTGTTTTTAAAGAATGAGAGTTTCAAATTAATATTGTCTAAAAATTCATCCAGATGCCCAGGAGAACCTGAAGCCTTTATTATACCCATATAAATCCTAACTATTAACGTAAGATTAACAAACAATTGTATGGCAGTATATTTGGTGAAAGACTGTGCTTCTCTTCACTAATGAAGGGTGAAGTGGCCAGCTAAAATGAGAACTAAGCAGCTAATGGAAAAGCACTTTATTTAGGAATGTGAGGAAGTATAATATGCCACGCATATCCTAAATTAAGTCTTGTGGCATAGTGGAGCTATGACTGCAAAGTCATCGTGTGTATAAGGGTGGGAGTCGGCAAATAACTGTTGGAAGCTCAAAGTTTCTCTTTAATCTTGTAATGTGTTCACTGGTATTTTATTTACAGAAGCAATTACTTCTGGCTATATATAGTTAGCTACTGTAATAGTTATTTTACAGAAATAGCAACAGAGTTTTATGTGTCAACAGTCTCCATTCACTGGAATTTTTGGAACTTCTTGTCAGAGAATGAATGACCTGCAATGCTGCAGGATAACTAAGACAAATACAAGCAACCATTTTCTAGGCCTTCTAGTACTATTAAAGCTGAGGTTGCCATCTCACAGTTTCTTGAACCTAACAGCATTTGTTTAAATTTAGCAAAGCTGACACATTACATATGTTTATGTTACTTCCAAAATGTTGGCCCCATTACAAAATACTGTGCACACTTCAAACTGAGCAGATATTGAGACTGAGTCTGCAAGACTGGTGGAAGTTGTTTAAAAGAATGGTCCCCAGGATTGCTAACAGAGCCATTTTCCAAGTATTTTTAACAAAACTGTATGCTAGTGAAAATACTGATGCAAACCAAAAGCAAGCTCTAACTTCTCCTGGGGAAGGCAGAAGGGCTGCATCTAAAAACGCATCTCTCCCTGTAGCTAGGAGCTGCATCTTTTTCTTGTTTAGGATCAGGCTAATCTATCTCCAGCTGCAGCTGAAGACAGTGGAATTTCAGGCAGGTGATAAAGGCCTTAACTGACTCTTATTTTCATCTTTACAGTTGTGTAGATCTGACCACACACATAAAAGCCCTCTTTCAGATTTTAAAGCATCAGCTTGCTTTCAGGGATGGGAAAAGAGAGGAAATGATAAGTGAGAATGAAAGAAGTTCTCCAAATGATAATCTGTAGCAGGATATCTAGTACTATGACTACATTTTGACCACATATAAAGTTTCTTGATTCAAAATTATCCACAGGTTGATTGGTTAGAAATGTTTATGTACGCCTATATAAACTGTCGCGCCAGTAACAGACCTGCAGCGAACAGGGCAAACAACAGACACTGTTACTGTCTGTGCACTGACTAGAATTGGTCAAAATTTTTCTGGCAGGAACTTCCCTGTAAAATCTGACATGCTTATCCATCTCCTTTATGTGCAAATGCCTGAGCATATCATAGTCATTGTTTATCCTCACACATCATTTTAGGAAGCGTTATTAGTAGCCCATTTTAACAACGAGGAACCGAGATGCAAAAAGTCATTTGTCGAAGGTCACGCACGACATCTGTAGCAGAGGAGGAAATTGAGTCTGAGATTCAGATTTATGTTCCCTTGAAGGAAGCCCTTTTTCAGTTTGCTGAAAGAATATGATCAATTTGTCGGCATGTAAGTTGCTACTTGAACAGACAGGAATAATGGACACGTTCTGAGGCTCCTCCACTTGCCAACATCATCTCCTCTTTTCAGAAGTGATGGATTCAGTCCTTCTGTAACAAGACATGTGGCCTCGTGACTATTGAAGGTCCTGACCTGGGTGGTTCTGCAGAGTCAGCAGAGGAAACTGGAGACTCTGATTTGCCTTTGAGGTATCCTAGGCCCACACAGAGGAAACCAATAGACATATATATGGGGTAAAATAAAGAGGATAAATCCTTTTATATGGATAATAGTACTGGAACAATGGGTTTTGGTAGTTCAGTGGTATAACTTTGAGTGAAGGATTTTACATCTGATTCTCCCAAATGTGACTTTTTCCAGAAAACTCTTGCAGCCCAGAAGAAATTTACCATCATCCTGAGCATGCTTATTTACAGAAATCAGAACTGATCTCCACAGAAGTAGAATTCCCTCTGGCCATCCCTAAACAACCTTTGCTTCTGATTCTGAAGAGACGTTCTCTTTGAAAAAAATGCATGCAGTAACCCAGGAACAATAGCCTACGCTTCAGTCCAAATATCCTTTGCATCCCTTAGCTTCCTTCCAAGACTTGATTCTTTTTCCATTCTCTTATGTATATAGACTGGACATATGAGCATGTAACAGAACTTCAGGGGTAATTCTGCAAAAGAGTTGCTGGATCAGTTGGAAGAAGAACTACACTATCTTCCTTTCTGCAGCTGTATAGTTAACAGTTCATGTATGGAATACCAATGCATTTTGAAGGTGCTGGTACAGTTCTCTACATTTGCACAAGGTACATAATTTGTCTGTGCCTTTGTCCTTCACAACAGGGAAAAAACAAGACTGTGAGGATAAATACCAGGGCTTTCTGGAGCAATTCAGAAAGTCTTCAAACAGACTCTGACAATATCATCTCATAAACTCATAGAGACTCTGCATCATATGGACCCTGCATCATCCACACACAAATCAGAGCTGCTGTACACACACACAGAGCAATTGCACAGCAATGACCAGTAGATTCAGTAGGTTTGGGGCTAAAAACATTGATTGCAGGATCTTCTTCAAAGTAGAACTTAGGTTCTGAGCATAGAGGACCCTCATTTAGAGATGACACCATGCTAAATACTATAAAGACTGTGGGGCACTCACAGTCTGCAATGGTGGAGGTCACATTTGTTTTCTAGAAAGGCAGGGCATAGGCTTAAGGTAGGGTCTAACTATGTGATCAAAGCAATGAGCTTTCAGTTGTGGATGGAGAAAGTAACCATGACATGGAGTTTCCATTTACAAGCACTCTCTACCACGTAAAATAAAAAATATTGGTCCTTTGTCCACCTGACAAGTAGAAAATATGAATACAGTGCAAACTATTTCCTGGCAGATCTGTGCTTCTGCTGATTGGCATTTCTATTAGTCCCAAATCAAATGGTGACTTAATACAAGTCACCCATATCACTGCTGGGCACACAAGTATTTAGGAGCCAGAGGCACAGATGAGGATGCCATTATACTGTATTTTTGTACAGAGACCATGAGATAGTTTCTTTTACAGAGACCTTTCAATATAAATATAAGATAGGAAGAAACATAAGAAAACAAAAACAATGGGTGATACAAAAGTGCTCTGAGAGTATATCGGCAAGATAGACAGTAGACTCAATGCTGGCCATTTTCTTCTGCGTCTGGTAGAAAAAAGAAGAGCTGTTGAAGCAAGGGTTGTTTGGTTGGTTGGTTGGTTGGTTGGTTGTGTTTTTTTTGGCTGATACTCTTATATCTGTATTGTTTGCAAAAAGTCTTTGCTAATTAATTGGGAAATTGCTGCTTTTTCTCCTGCAAGGCCATGCAGACAGGTGCAGACAGACACAAGCAAACTCTGCTCACACTCTGAGCTGCCCAGACTTTGCAAGCTTCTGTCTGGAAGATGTAGAGTCATGCTAATGTGGCACCATGCCCAAAATAACATACTCTGCCTCTCAGCAGTGCTCATTAGCTTAGTTATCTTGCTTCTGGACTGGGGCCTTCCGGTGTCTGACAAGCTAAGTGCACTGGCAGTGTTCTCCTGTCTCTCTGGCCTCCTCTATGTACATATACCTTTATGTCACTACACATTGTCACTTTTTGTTGAGAAATGGACTGTTAAAAATCACTGACTCTCTTCTTCCAGTTGCACTCCTAAGGAAACTTTTGTCAGTCTGCTAGGATGATAAAAACACATAAGGGTCTCACGGTTCAGCTCACACCACCACCAAAGCAGCAGTAATGGCTGCGGAAGAAGCTAACTCACAAGCTGCCAAAGCACTGAGGTAGGAAACAGAAGTATGGATTACATTCTGTATGAAACCTGAGTACAGACCATATGACCCTCAGCACGTTACTGGAACATGGCCAAAAACCAGACTGCACTCTCATACCATAAGTACTCCAGCATCTGCCCCCAATGGCAATTTTTTGGGAACACTGTGAAGGACTGGATTTCCTCCAGTTCTCAAGGAGGAGAGAGTAAGACCCAGCAGATTGCCCCACTGGTTCATCTCCCTTCCTGACATTTCAGGCAGCATCAATTTTCCAAATCCCAGAAAAAGAGAACAAGATGCAGCTATGCTGAGTTTCTTCTTCTGACCACTGTCAGGACCCATAATCCATCACCCTACGTTAAAATGACAAAGTTGACTGATTTTATGTTGAACTGTGGCTACTGTGGAAAAGACACAGGTTTCAATCCTCAGTGGTAATATAGGATATGGGACAACTCAATCTAACTTTTACCTGTCTATCAGATGTAGAAAATTGCACTCAGTAATATGAGAATGCTGCTGAGAATGCAGTGAAGGACTCAGTGGGGAAAGAGATAATTCGGGTTGCTCATCAGATTTTTATTCTGCCTCCTTGTAGTTATTTCACTATGCTGGTCTCACAATTTTCCATGGGATGTCTCTAATAGTCAGTAAATATTTGCACAAAGGGCAGTATAAAGATTACACAGGGAGCTCTAAGGATGGCTTTTTGCTTGGTTTTGCAGCCTAAACAATACTCTATAAATATAGCTTTAAAAAAAAAATTATCAGCACATATATTTGTACAACAACATTTATAGTAATACATATGGATGAGAGGTTTTACCATGGCTATACCTCGAGTGTCTTTTGCAAGCAAGTAGATGTTTATTTTGTGCAGCTTGCAGAGTGCTAGGAAGCTGAAGCAGCATGAAGCTGCAGCTCTGTTAGCAGGTTGAGGGTAAGTGCTGCACTAGTCATTGGCTGCACAGCTTTTGCCCAGCACAGAGAACACATGGATCTTTTTCTTGTAGACGAACTCATACACATACCTTTTGCTGAAGCTTTTTAAGCTGA
Organism: Cnemophilus loriae; assembly: GCA_013397755.1. NCBI lineage: Eukaryota > Metazoa > Chordata > Aves > Passeriformes > Corvidae > Cnemophilus > Cnemophilus loriae. The sequence goes on from VZTF01001657.1 coordinate 3,348,434, forward strand.
GCTTGAGAAAACATTTTATTGAGGGCAATACTGGAATAGGCTGACACTTAAGTCCTTCTGAAACAAGAGGGGTAATCTGTGTTTAAACTTAGTCCTATGCTTTAATCTGCTTTTTTACTAGTTTGCTATCCTGAACAGAGATAAACATAAGCATATGCTTTCCTGAGTGGAGCTCTGAAACATTTACGTGTAGCAGTTGAGACATTGATTTATTGGTGTCAAGTCTAGCCCTTATCAAAGAACAGTAACACAAAGAACAAGCCTTACCTCTAGGAAATGAGAAGCTATTTTACTTTGCAACTATATTGCAATGCATTAGAAAGTAAATCCTACACATGTGAGAGAGGAAAAGCTGTTGTATGATTCAACTAATTTTACTGAAAATTATCCAGATTAAGGAGTTTCAAATTTTATACACTTGAATTTACATCTGGTTGGTTCTTTTGTGCTGAACTGAGAAATAATTGGGTAAATGTCCTTTTAAAGGCTTAGAGAAACGTCAGTCTTAATCTTTTGCAGCAGGGGTCACTATAAACAAATCTACAAAAACCTGCCAGCATGGAATACATATGCCAGAGCAGACAGAAAAATTACTGATTATAGAAAAGGGACAGTTTCATTGCAGGCGAGCATGAGAAAGGAACCCAAACATTTATATATAGGTAATTTCTTTTAAATCAGTTGTACATGCTTAGCCTATCCTTACAAGAGCAGTGACCTAATTTCAAACTATTAATAGAAGGGAAGTAAAGTTGACTGTATGATGTGTACTTAGACATAGGAATTTTAATGCAGTGCATCAAAGGAGTCAGATGACACAGGCAGTATTTTTATATCCTGCACAAAGTTGCACTCTAAGTATTACAAAATTTAATCAGACCAAGTCTTTAAATATGATTTTTAAGGTATTTATAGTCGCAATCTTTTGTCCTTAGTTATACAGTGCACTGAGTTCCTATACTTATTTTAAGGTTGTTTTGGCATAAGAGTAGAATTGGATCTGAAATATAAAGAATCAGAACCTTTTCTATTATAAATGACAATATTTCATCTGAAAAACTGCTGATCTAACATGATTTCATGCTTCCTAGTATTACACTAAACTACCCTTTGCTTAGCTCTTACTAGGACAAAACTCCAAGTGAATCAGCTCTGAGCCTGCAAAGACTTGCACACTCGATTACCTTTAAATATGTGAACAGTCCTATTGAGGTCTGTGAGTCAGATCCTCAACTTGTGTAAATCACAGGCCCTATTTAAATCAACAGAGCTGTGACAGTTTATATCAGCTGAAGATTTGGCACCAGAGATACAACCCCATGCATAAAGACAAGTATGTGCATAAGTCTCTCTCCAGGCCTCTGAAAGCTAAAGAGGTCAGGTAAATTCCACGGAAAGAGAGAGACTGCATTGAACATTATTGTGTTTAAAACCATTCCAGACTGTTAAACACACATTTATTATAAAGTCAAGATGAAAAATTATGAATTATTTAAGTTTATAGCACCTTAGTTACATTTAAGATGTTGCTGTTCCAAGGCTGGAGGACAGCTGGCTCGTAGTTATGACCACAAGTTACAAATATTTATGATACAAAGCAGAAGACCTTTTAGGGTAATGGAAGCTCGAAAGGCGGCTTTAATGTAGCAGAGTGCTTGCTCTGTGCTTCTGGTGATGCCTCCAGAAGCCAGCATCCATTAAACTTTTTGCATGAGATATGGACTTCACAGGATCCTTGCTGAATGCTACCTCAGAAGATACGTACGAAAAAGGAATAGGTGTAGAGATTGCAGGGAAACATAACTTTAGATGGAATTTTAAGGCAGGCACCTAACACTTGGATACTTTTTCCAGCACTAGAGTGCAAATGCTTATAAGGAAAAACAAGGCAAATTTTAGTGTGCATGGGTAAAGGAACACGAGCATCCTATGTATATTGGGATCTACATACTCCTATCTAGTCCGAGGGCTGAAAAGGCGTGTACTTATTTCACCGTCTTCTGCAGCCACCTTTGACGTAGTATCTCAGCTTCACACAACGATGACTTCTGTTTCCCAAGACCCCTGTGAAAAAACCCTGCTTCTTGGCTAACACCTTTCGAACTCCCATCAACCCAGAATCGAACCGGGACATTTCTGCATCGCCGCCCTTTGTCCTTGGTTTAAGTGAAAGGCGGCTGATGCTCTCACCCTGGGACAGCCTCAGGACCGCTGGCCCGCAGCCCTCACCGCCTCACCCCTCACAGCTTCAGCCCGCGCTTCCGTGGCGGTGCGGGGGGCGGTGCGAGGGGCGGTGCGGGGGGCGGTGCGGAGGCAGGGGCGGTGCGGAGGCGGTGCGGGGGGCGGTGCGGG
>VZTF01001657.1:3350867-3570867 GCA_013397755.1 Cnemophilus loriae
CCTGCGGCAGCAGGGGGTAACGACTGGGAGAGCCGCCCGCCCCTCTCCGGGACCGGGCCGGGGGTGAGGCAGAGCGGGCAGCGGCCCCGCGCTGGCGCCGGCGCCCTCCGTGCGACGCCGCAGCGCCCGGCAAGCGAGGGGTTCGCTCTTGTCTCGGTTGTTCAGGAGGGAACGAGCCTGTTCTTCCCCCCCCCCGTTGCCACCCCCTCTAGCCGGGGAGAGAGGTGCCCGACCCCTGCGAGGGGGCGAGCGGGACCGCGGATGCGGGCGGGCATCCCGGGCTGGGCTGGGGCGGGACGCCTGGAAGGGGCAGGAAGGCGATGGAGAGGTGGCTCATTCCTCTGGTTCTGCCAGGGAGCTGATGTGCTTCCCAGGCGGGGAGGGTGACGTTTGGCTCTGTTAGCCCGTCCTCTTGAATGCTGTCAACAGACCTGAAGAAAGCAGGGTGTCGCCAGGGAGAGAATAGGGCTTTGAAGTACTTTTCATCTCGGTCGCGTTTCTGGGCCGAAAAGCAGTGATTTGGGGTAGTAGTGAGTCACCAAGCAACAAACAATGCTTTGCTCTCAACTCCCCTTGTGCCTCCAAGCGTCCAAAATGAGTGTTTTGGTGTTATAAACTCTGGTGTGGCTGTAGCCACGCAGAAGAGATGTGTGTCTTCCATGTCGCTTTGGGAGTGAAGACATCCCGTTTAATGAACCAGGACAGAAGTGTTACTTTGTGGCTGGTTTGGTGGACTGGAGAAAAGTAATAACTGCACATGATGTAGCCGTCTGTTGCTGCATCAGAAGCAGTATCCCCTGATTTTGGATAATGTCTGTCTTCATAGGTGGTTTGCGTTAAGTGGATTAAAGAAAATGCATGAAAAGTGCTTGTGTCATCCCTTTCTTGGGCAGACCTCTTCTGATCCCTTTACAGAGTGCTGCATAACACAGGTTGTTCCTTTTCCTCAGTGGGACCACTAGTTATAGGAACAGCCATGGGATAGAATGCACTTTCTAGGGGCACGATCTTTGTGCTTTGCCTTTTTGATGGTACTTCTGTAAGTAAAAGCAGTAGGTGGTGTTCTTACTGGTTCTTACACCTTTTCCTCTCTGATTAGCTTTGAAGACTGTTTTGGTGTGTACCCTGTATGTCTCTCTGTTTCTTTGTGGTTGTAATTTTCCAGTTTGTGCTGGAGTCTCCTAAATTGTGTCTGCAACTCCTTCCTCAGGCAGGCCTGACTGGCTTTGTGCAGGAAAAGTCCTTGGAAATCTCCACTAGCTTCTCTGAGCAAAAGTGTCTGGGAGTTCTCCAAGGTTTTAACCACAAGAGGATTACAGTAAGTTGGATTTATATTTTGAAGTACCACTCAGCTGACCTACCTCTCCAGGATAAAAACCTGGAGAGACAGAAAGATTTCCATACAAGTCCCTACCATTGGTCTGCATAGCATCTTTCCCTCTTGTTGCTGACTCTATGCTCACATTTTGATTTTTTTTTCCTTAGAATGTTACTGTAGCATGCAGTGGAGCTATCTTAAAATGACAAGGAAAATCAAGTTGTTGAGAACCATCTTATAATTATTGAAGTGGGCCGTTCTTCTTCTACTAACAATGGTCTGAAATGCACTTGTCATGTGGGATTTGTATGGTGCTCTTTTTGTCCTGACCCAGCTACTTCATGTTATAAATGCTGATTTGGCTAGTATTGTTAGACTTAAGAAGAAGCTAAAATGCAGAAATCTATTATTTTTGCTGGTTTATTTGTGATAGAAAAGCAGAGTCCGTAGAGCGAAGTTTGAGGAGCTTCCTGCATAGAGGGATCCCTGTTTTGTAAGGAATGTGTTGCTTTGGATTAACTGGAAAAGAGATTCAGAAGTTTCTGTGTGCTTTTAAGCTGGATAGGGCTTTTTGCAGTTACTGAAATAAAATTAATTTTCAAGTGTATTTGTGATGGTCGTGTGTTTTGGGTTGTTTGTTTGTTGGTTGGGTTTTTTTTAATCCTGTGCCTTCAGGCAGAAAAACCTAATAGAGTTATTTCTGAATGTGAAAATTGTTTCTCTACTGATGGAGTTTTAAAAGGGATGTGTGCTAGTGCGGGGTTTTTTTGGGGAGGATTGGGAGAATGGTGGTGGGGAGTGAGAATTTTTTAAACTAATTACTTTTAAACTGTTACTAAACTTCTCTTTCTGCAAGTGGTTGCTTATGCCACTGGGATATACATAAGAAAAAATGTATTTTTAATGGGTTGTGCCTTTGCATAAATAGGGAGATTGAAGAGAACAGCAGTCTCTAAATGAGATTTGGATTGCTCCTTAGCATAATAAGGTCTTTAAAACCTCAATCTGCTTATATTCTGTATGCAGCCTAGACCTATGTGGGGAGAGAGACAAGAGAAATGATTACTTCCTTGCTGTATGTTTTGTGCATAGCCGTATTAAGATTCTGTGCAGTAAAGGATGAGAGCTACTCAGTCAGTCTTTATTCCTGGTGTGGCCTAACCCCAAACTACAGTAGCCTTATTTTAGTGAGTAGCTGACAGGCAGGGAGAAGTGTACTGTTTGTAGCCATTCAAATTGTGATGTGGAGCTCTGCATTGGATGCAGAGGTTAGAAGTGGTAGCGGTGGGAACAAAATAACTGGCAACAAAACTGATGCCAAGCTATTTGTAGAGTGGACCTAGCAGATATATTTATCTACAATAGCAATGGTTTAAATAGTTTCACCTCTTCTCCACTGGACAGCATAATAGTTCTGTGAATTTCTTTAATTTTTATCTGGAAAGTACTTTTGAAGAACATTCTATAACTGCTGAGTTTTGTGGAGAAGCCAGGCTTTAGTGGCTGAGGGTGTTTCAAGCAATGTGCTTCACGCTGTTGTTTGGGACATGGACAAGTGGGCAAGTTTTGATTCCCTTGAACAGAGGATCAAGGGTCTAATGTGAAGGTTCAGCATTAAGGTTTCAGCCTGTCTCACAGAAGCGAAAGATCATACACAGACAGATTTGAAATGAAACAGCAGTCGGGAGCTTAAGTATGTGGGCAAGGCCAAAGTTTCCAGGGCCTAGCTCATGTTGCCTGCCATGGAAGTAAAATACTGTTGGTGAGATGAGTAAGAACTGTTTTTCTTGAAGAACAGCATTGTTGGAAATTAAAACGTTGCTGGCAATGTACATAAAATAAGAAAAAGTGTGTTAGCTGATGGTTGCTGGCCAGAAGTTTACTGGCCTCAGGTGTGAGAAGAGCTGCCAGAAAAGAGCTTGTTGAAGTTCAATATGACAATTGTCAAGCTGGTGAAATCCTGAACAGAGTGGCTGGATAACTTGTGCACAACTCTGGATACTGCATGTTTAATTCCTTCGTCTGATAAGGAAACAGCAAGCACTGTAAACATCTGTGATACATCTGTGATGAGGTACAGCAAAGCTGGACATAGACACAGGAAGGGAAAATGACCTGACTGGTGTAAATAGGTTACTCTTAATTTTTCACCTTTGTAATTGCCTCTTCTACAGCTGTGGGATTCTTCTGTATTTGGAAGGGACTATCATTTCTTTCCTCGGAGTAGGAACCAACTCTCACTTGGAGTATGGTTAACCGGAGCTGACGGAGAAGGAAGAGTTAAAGGCAGTTTTCCCACTGAGGCCAGTCTATCTGGAAAATATAATAGGAGATAAGTGGCCACCTTCACAATGGCTTGATCCCAGCATGCTGTAGGAGGGTGAATAAAGCTGTTCCCAGTTCCCTCAACACTCGAGGCAGGAGATATGGGCGACTGTATCCCCACAGAAGCAGAGCATGGAGCTGGCAGTAGCTTGTTGAGTGCCTTGCCATGCAGTCAGTGCAGTCAGTGTTGTAGATGCCCCATGTGGAGCTTAACAGTGTTTCTTGAGTCTTCCTGTCTCACTTCAGGGACTGTCTCCAAACTTTTTTTCTGTATTAGTTATCTCTCATCATCAGTGGCATTTAGACTTGTTTCTTTTTCATCTTCTTCCCTGCCTCCCCCTCCTCAGTGAATCACAGAAGGACTGTTTTTCTTAGTCATTAAATGTAGGTGTTTGCACACCCCGGCACAGGCGGATCAGGAGGAAAATTTAGCAGACAGCTGTCTGGCAATTTGAAATTAAACAAGAAGTACTTTTGTGGGTTATAATTAAAAAATCATTTTTTGTAAACAAAAAGTATATGTGTGGTAGCTATAAGATTATTTTCTACAAATATGAAGTGCAGTTAGTTTGTTGTATTCATTATGAGAAGAGGAGGTGGCTATAATTTGGTCCCACCTTGCAGTGGAAATATGATTTTTTTGGTTTTTGTTCCTTTGTGATACCCAATGTTTAATATTTGTCTCACATATGCTTTTTTGGTATTGGCTTTTATTTTCAGCTGTAGAACTCCATTTTGGCTTCTGACCAGAGCTTGGCCGTTCATGGAGAATTATTAAGGAGCTCATCTCCTATTCTTCTGCAGATATGGAGAGTTAGATAGGTCACCAGTATTGGATGTCAGGAAGCACAATTAACTTTACAAAGTGAGCATTACTCTTGCCATAATCTTACTTAATGTAACAACGCAAATGTTGAGATATTTTGAGACCCTGCCCTTGGCCACTTGAGGTGATAGGGGAAATACTAGCAGAAAGGACCTTCCAGATGAGCTTTTCCTTTTACTTGGGCTTCTGGGTAGGCTCCAGAACTTTCATGGTGATATGCTGAGTGTTCCAAACTGACAGGGATGTTTAGAGTGGTGTTACGTAAGTAGGGGCAATGCTGACTTTAGGTGAGAGACCATGTATTTTGGTCTTTTCCTTCTTACTTGCAGTGATTTAATGGCTACCCATGAAGAAGCTGGTTAGAGTGTTTAAAAACTGATCACTTGCCTGGAATACCCAGCTAGTTGGATTAGCTGAAAAGAAGCATGAAGTGTCCCAGTGTCTGCAAAAGAGTGGATCAGGGATCCATCTGGCTTGGATGTTACCTAACTTTGGCAATCTTGGTGTTTGATATTTTTTGTATCTCCCATTCACACATTAAAGTATGACATAAAAATGGAAACATTATTTTCATGCCTCTGAAGTAATGGGAATAAATAAGTAATTGATTCAGAACTGTGATAATGACTGTACAGGTATAAAGAGAAAGGAACACAGAGAAGCAGAGTAGCTGGATGAGTTTGGGAGTGTCCCAGAACTGACAGTGAAAAGGCACCTGGGAAGCTGATAAGGTGAGTAATGTTGTTGTGTTCTTTGGAGATTTGTGTTTTTCTGTGGTAGACATGTGTACCAGCCAGTCACGTAATGGAATTTCGGTGAGTGGAACAGCACGGAAATGCTGACCTGTTATTACTGACCAAGATGGTTGCTCCAAGAAGGTGCTTTGCAAGCGAGCCAGTGGTGCTTTTTGATGTGGGCCTCAGTAGTGCTCCTTCCACTGCAGTGCTGAAAATTGTCACCTAAATTTTTGTGCTGCTTTACAAGGAAAACTTGCTGAAAGCCATTAATGACAAGTGTGTTCTAGTGCTTGAACGGAGGCCAGAATGAAGTTGGATTAAAGGGCGTTTTGCCCTTGAGTTAAATGGCACTTTGGAAAATACTTATCTGGTTTGTATTGTGCAAACATGGGACTTTAAGGTTCCTGTTGCAGTGGTAAGGCTGGATCAAAGGTCTAGGTATAAAAATGCAAAGAATGATGAAATTGTACCAGATATAGGTAAAATAGGCTTCTGAATTTTGTAGTATTTGAAATAAATTACAAAATTTTTTTTTGCTTTTTAAGTTTTTTAAATTTTGATTTTCTGGAAGGTAAAATATTGAGGATACCTAACATTTTTTAGCTAAAACTGCTAAATATGATTATTGAAATTCATAGGCCTGACCACTGCCAAAAATTCTGTAACTGTTTAACTGAAATGCAGCTATTGTAGATATGAATGTTGTATCAGGGGAAGGAATGTGCCTCCCCTTTTTACTTTTGGTTATTGTTTTATGCACTTTCTATATTCCAATGAGCAGCTCATTCAAAATAATAGTTTTCATTGTGCGTATAAGCAACAGATAATCTTTAGATGTAAAAATCTAGCTGAAAATGGACAATTGTCTTGTCCTGTCCTGTCCCGTTGAAACCATACATGAGCTCACTTTACTAGATTTTAATTTGATTTGCTATTCTTTTTAAATAGATGGAGGAAAGACTGGCATACTATGTGTGACACCCAATAAAACATTTGAGAACCAGTACCCTTTTTGCTAGAACAGCTTTACATGCAAGCCAAATAATTACCTCCATGTGAAGAGAAAAGTAGTTTGAGAGGTTATAGTGCTGGTTTGTTTGCTCAGTTGAATGTGTGCTGCTGTGGCCTAAATTCTTGGATACTGAGAAAACCAAACTTGCTCTAGAGGAAACTTTTGTGATTGCTGAAGACATTATGAGGGCACATTTGATGGTGAGCTAAAGAGAATACCACTTCAACCAAATGCTATGTTTCTCTCTTCTTGCCTCCATTTCAGATGTCATCTCTACCAAGGAGGGTGAAATCTGTAGCCAAAGCCACTACATCAGAAGAACTGCCTTCATTTCTTAATTTGTAAGATCTTTTCTTCTTAGGATTTTTTTTGAGGGTTTATCCTAAGCATGAGTGATTGCATAAAAATAACATTCAGTTTCTGAGAAGTTGATTAAAATGTTTTCATGCACAAAACTTCAATTACAAAATGCAAATTACTTAGGCTTCTTCATGCTCACAATGAAGATAGGGTGAAAGTGAATTGCCAGTTGTCCAAAGAGAATCAGGTGTGTATACATCATAAAAATTGGTAGATTGTTTAAGCCATTAGCTCTGCAGCATTGTGAAAGACCTGTATCTGTTTAATCTCTCTACCTCTCTGTTAATTTTTCCTCTTCACTTTCTTTCATGCCAAAAAACACTCAGACTAGCTTGCTTATGTATTTTTTTTATTCTTCTCATAAGCAATATTGTTGATTCATTTGTTTTTCAGGACCTCTGAATCAGAGGAGGAAGAGGAGGAATGGGAGCCAAAAAGCAAAATTGCCAGGAGACCTCGTTTGCCAAAGAAGACTGAGGCAAAAACTAAAAAAGCCACTGCTCCACGGTCAACTGTGGCCAGGAAAATGGTCAAGAAGGTAGCAATAAAAGAGGAAATGGTAAGTATCTATCAGCAAGAGATATTTAATTACTGCACTTTGGAAGTAACATGAACAGTTTTTCGTGCTCTGGTTCAGTTGGTTGCCTGAGTCTGATCAGCTGATAGAATTCCACTGTTCCTGTGAATGTTCAGTATGTTGAATAAACGTGGCTTTGTTATGCATTAAAGTGTCCATGATCTAGGGGTCCTTGAAAATTTTGGCCAATGATAATGGGATGTGGTTTTCCCTGGAGATCTCTTTCAACAATGTAAATAAATAAATGCCTCTGTTCTTTCTATGATATCTCTGTTTTTGGTATTGCACCTTTGATGTCTTCTACCTTTTCACTGTCTGGGTACCACAAAAAAAAGGCAGCCTGTGCTTACATTTGCTTGCATGGCTGTTCAACCCAGTAAGGATTGCAGTTTTATTATTGTATATATAAAATGCAGTTCTGTGGAAAATTAGGTACTTCTGTCAACTATTAACAGCTGAGATCACATCATGACAGAAGCCAGTCCTTCTGACTTCTGAAGATGATCTCTGGGTAAAGTCAGGAAAGAAGGTGTGGCTTGTCCAAGGTTAAACTGTATCTTGGCAGACTAAATCTCAGTTCCAGTTCCCGTGCTGGGAACCTAACACCTCAGAAGAGTGCTTTCCTGCCCTGCTGTTTCCTGTTTCGTTGATGTGAATTGAGGCAGAGATTGTAGGTCAGTGTCTTCTGAAGGAAAATCCTCTTAAATTCTTTGCAGGATAATTTTATTTGATCTCCTAAATCAGAGGTCTGCTGTGTGTGTTTGTATTGTTTCCTCCATGCAAGATACGTTTCAGGTTACTTGATTTCTGGCTTGGCATTTCGCTGCCAGAGACATTACTTGGGAAAATGATGTCTGGTAGCAAGTCTTTTTAGAGTTTAAGCAAAATGTTGAACCACTTTGTAACAGTCAGTGCTTAATATGGTTTCGATGTCTTTTTGGCAGGATGTATCCTTGCCTATTGCACCTGTAGAAGATAATAAAATGCAGCTTCTAAAACCTAAGGAAGAAGATGCAGGCACTAAACCGAAAAGTTTAAATCAAAAGCCAGAAGTGCCTAAAAAAATGGAAATAAATTCATTCCAGGGGAAAAACCAAAACAGTTTAGTGAGTGATGAAAAACCCTCAACAAGTGTTCCTGTAGTGAAACAAGAAAAATGCGAAGAGGAGTTTGCATTCGATGAACCACCCTCTAAAAAGATTAAGTTGAATGCATGTCCTGAAGGAAAGCCAGTTAAAAATCTGGGAGGCAACAAAATAAAAGAAGAATTTGAAATGAACTGGGATATTGTACAGGTATGAGATCTTTTCTGAGGTACCAATGAAACTATTTCTTACATAATTAGCACTTAGAATCTTAACATACAATTTCAGTCCTCTGAAGTTGTCATTTAACCTCTGCTTAGGTTGTCATAAAATGTGTATAAATATAAATGTTGGTTGGTAACTTAAAACTTTTACATCATTCTATTATCTGTGACTTTGAGTGTCCTTAGTACAAAGCTTGCCTGTAACAGTTTGCATGGTTCTTCTGTATCAACACATGGGATTTTTTGTAGATGTACACAACTGAAACTCCTACAGGAAGTCGTGCTGGCAGATTTGGGATGTCTGTGTGCAGTTTTACAGCTTAATATTTAGTCAGTGTTGATCATTTAGTTGTAGAGACCCATTTGAGAGTGTTTATCAATTTATAGTTTCATCAGGAAGGATATTTGCATTCCTCACACAACAGTGACAAGGGAGATACCATCTTTGTTTTTGTACGATTTTAACTTTGAAGCCGTTCAGGTGGAGGCAGTTTTAGCGTAGCTCTTGTGCTGGAAGCCTGGATGTGATCATGGAAGATTTTATATGAATAGAATGGGAATAGATAGGACACGTTGTATTTAAATAGGACACATTGTATTTGTCATCCTCAGTGCTGTCTGCTTGAGAAAGCTGTAGAATTTTTGAGTTTTCTCACATATTTCTGGAAATACACATGGAGAATTTGATCCTTGTGTGTGCTCTAAAAGGAGTGAATATGATTGTACAGGTGTTGTTGTATGTTTAGGCTTCAGAATGAAACTTTTGAAAGGCCTTTATACCAGCTTTTTATGGTTCCTCCTATAGTGAAGTGCAAACAAATCGTGATGGTTAAAATGTTACTAGGATTAGCTGCTTGTATAGTGTGTTAGTGATTCCACATTGATACACTATAACTTTGGAAAGCTCAATTTGTACAAAATCATGTGTAACTTTGCAAGGCTTGGTTTGTCTTGAAATTGTCAGTAGTTTCGCTAGTTCCTGTTATTGGTTCAGTGGGATTTGGATCAGGTCTGGTTTTGTGGGTTTTGTTTGTTTAGCTGAAGGACGAGGTATGTCAGTGTTGGCTTAAAAAAAAAATTCCAAGTTTTCCTGAGTTGCTGTGCACAGTTTATGGTCTTTGTTTTGTTTTATAATTTTGGTTTGATGTTTTTTCTTCCTGGTCTTTTTTTTTTTTTTTTTTTCCCCCCCCAAGAGGTACTCCTTCCTGCGTATTTTAGTGTGGTTACAAGTTTCTGGAAGCACTGGTTACTGCAGGTCTTGCTGAAATACTGGGCGTGGTGGCTGGATGCATGAGAAGCCTGGCATCCTGTCTTAGGGAGGACAGTAGTCTCTGCTGGCCAGTATAATGTTCTGGGAGTGGTTTTGAATGTTGAATGTGAGGCTGTTTAAAGCAATCTACTATCTCTCTTAAATGTATTTTGTTGTTGTGTTTGGGCTTTTTCTCTCCTTTGACAGGCCTTGTCAGAAATAACAAATGTTGAACCCTGGGTGTGTGCGAACTTAATTCGGCTCTTTCAAGAAGAAAACACGATTCCTTTTATTGCTCGGTACCGAAAGGAGCTCATCAATAACCTGGAGGCCGACGCCTTGCGAGAAGTGCAGCAAACGTTGGAAGAGCTACGGTAAGTGAGTCAACTGGACAAGGAGGGATCTGGGTGGGAAATGAGTAACAACTGGCTGCTGCTTCTGTGTCCCTTGTTTTACCTCTTTGTACACACTACAGCTGTAAAGGCACTAATAAAGAAAAAAGTTTAAAACTGAGGTAGTTATGCTCAATACCTGTCTGGGGTTTTGTTGGGTTTTTTTGGTAGGTTGGGTTTTTGTTGGTTTATTTTTTCTCTAAATAACGAGAAATCTAGAATTATTAATTGCCATACATCTTCATTTCTTTGCAGTTTATTAAAACTGCACGGAAAAAACTTGCACTGAAAGAGTAGTTTATAGTTGCTGGAAATACGTAGCATGATGAGATGGAAGCTTCACTCTTAGAAAAAGAAGCACTAAGAATCCCTTGGCTCCCTGCTTGGATCAGGGAAGCTTCTAGTGCAGAGCCCTTCTTGAGGTTGGAGTGTACCAGGAGATGAGGCTAAACTATCCCAGATCACTGCAGGAAATAAATGATCAGCAAAGCTTGTCGTGGCGATGGATGAGACTGCTTTCATTCCATCTTGCTTTTGAGTGGCCCTGTGTTCTTGAGATGGCAAGGGAACAGACTCGTCAGCTTTTGTGTCAACTTGGTATCATCTTCCTTGTACTCCCTGCTAACCCCTACCAAGAGATTCTTTCCAAGGAGGGAAGGTGGCCTGAGAGAGTTCTTGTCTGAACAAGTAATTAAATAATAACAAAATACCTCTGCTGCTTGCAGTTGCTGCTGTGTATCCTATTGAAGACCTTCAAGGAGTTTAAATCTGCTAGCCTATACTTGATGCTGCAGAACCATCTTGATAAGAATTGCAGCTGTAAGAGCTCATCAGGGTGGATTTATTCTAGGGCCTTTTTATTTGGCTTCCAGGCCAGTAATATTATGGACGTGTATGAAGCAGCAATGGCTAGCAGTGTTAGTTGATAATTTTTCTCAAAGCTACCACGAGATTTTGATACAGTTTTGAGCTAACTGGAGAGAGAGAAAAATGGTTAGAAACTTTCAGAGTATCAGATGGAGTTTGTTGAAGATTAACATGACATACAATCTTCAGGGGTTTCAGAGTTTCAGCAGTGTAATAGACAAGGTCACAGTCAATAGACTTTTTAATTCACTGTCAAATGTGGCTGTTAACATTAATCTCTTGCTTTTTAGTACTGTTGCAAAGAAGACACATACGATGATACAGAAGTTGAAGAAAGAAGGGAAATTATCCAGTTGCCTTTTAAAAGGATTGCTAAATTGCAGAACTTTGGAAGAATTAGACCACGTGGTCGGTACTCTAGTCTTTTTCAGATCAACCTTAGTTTAAATGTACTCTTGCATAACTAAATAGTCCGTAATGTCAAGTACATTGCATGGTTGAAATACTTCACTGCTTTTTAATAACTGGGTTTGTTTTGTTTGTTTTTTTGTTGTAAGTCTGCACCTTATAAAACTGGGAGTAAAGGCACCAAAGCCCAGAGGGCCAAGCAGTTGGGACTAGAACCTGCTGCTCTCTCCCTCCTGCAGAATCCTGTGGAACTCAATCTCTTTTCTTACATTAGACCCAATACCAAAGGTAAGTGCCCTGCTTCTATGAGCAGTAATGTTCTAAATGTCTGAAAATGTTTTAAAAGGGGAGTTACTTTAATTGTTCTGATGTTGCTGGCAGTTAGGCAACTACTTTAAATTCAACCGTGCTTTTAGCAACGTATAATGACTCTTCAACCTTTCCTGTCTCTTTGTAATATAAATAGTAATAATTATGGTATAGAAAAGACATAAATCAGGAGACGTTACTGTTGGCATCTGTATTTACTGGTAAGAGAGAGGGAACCACACCACACACCTGAGACCTCTCCATTGTTCTGCTTGAATTGTTTCCTGAAGATTCAATGCTGATTGTACAGGAGGCTTATGCTCATACTCTGTACTGAAGGAAATGTCACCCAGCAAAGCATATCTTAATAAAAACTGGTCTTGGATATTGGGAGTGAGCAGTAGAATTTTTGTGTCTGAATGACGATAGGTAGGGATTGGAGAAGATGTAATCTCTGAAATTTGAGCAAGAACTTTTAACAACATGATTGTCACATATAGACTGCAGAATTGTGTGTCTTTGTGAATGCAGTTATGGATGGATCTGTAGGGGGCAATCTCTGACAATAAAATGTGAAGATTGCTGCACCCTTCTGTATGATGTTAAAATAGAGATATACTTCTATTCTCCCTTGCCCCAACACATACTTTTTGAATTTCAGCATAAAGGTACTGAATGTCCTTAGTAAGGCTGGCTCTTACTTTTCCCACTTCAGTTTATTTAAATATTGCTTATAAAATTCTGCTAATTTTTGCAATGAAAATCAATTACCAAATATTCTGGTTATTACATTACTGCATTTCAGCATATGTAATTACTTCATACAGCGGTGTATTGCAGCCATATATCTGACTATTCTGGTGCAGTCTAAAGAGCCAAAAGAAAATCTTCAGTGTGAAAGTTCAGATAAATTATTTAGAGTAGATTCAGAAGGAAGTGCTATTTGTTGCAGCATAAACATTCGTTTTTGAAAAATCAGTACACCTATTTTCAATTCTGTGCTAAAAATAATGCTGCTTAGGTTTATATAATGGTCTGACTTTGAAAGACATCAGAAGTTATGTATGTCTATGAACTGGGTCACTTTTATCACCTTGGGAGCCAGTTTGACAGCTTATATACAACTTGAGATCAGAGTGATTTTTTTTTTTTTTTAAAGGAATGAACCATTTGCAGTACAGAAAAGTTTTCATCAAATCTTAATATTTTTCTTTTAAATTCTCAGTGTTTTTCAATGTATCCTAAAAATAAACTGAAATAAAAACAGCGGTTCATGTTTCAAGGCCAGACATTTGAAAGTTAAAGAAACAGGCTAACCAGAAAACTTTGTTCTTCCTTTTGATTGTATGCATGGTCAAAAATGTCTCTAATTACACAAGCACGTGCTGGTGGACACAGTAAAGTGCCTGTGTGAGTGGTGCTCGTTGAATGGGAACTTTCTGATTATTTCTCAAATTCTGACGGATTTGGGCCTGTTCTATCTCATTCAAATGATCTACTCGAGTGTCTCAGTTCGTGTTCAGTATGATGCATGTCTTCAAGTTCCCTTAGCTTTGTGTTCTGACATTACTTCTACCGTAAGAAACTGTAACTCGTAAATATAAGGATCCAAATTTTACAACTTCTGGTAAGTTTAAGCATTTAATAATGTATTCTTATTCTCACTTTTTTTTTCTGTCTGGCAGGTAAGTTTAGCTTCCTTGTCTTAAAAAGGGGCAAGATAAATTTTTTTATAGTGTGTAACTTTATAGCCTAATCAGAAGCAGGGTTCTGGGTTCAATATAATGACTAGCTAGAGCTGTGCAACCTGTTAAAATGGTGTAAATAAAGCTGTCCACAAGGCAGCAGAGTGAACAGTAATGTATGTTGCAAGAGACAGTTAATGCTGCGTCTGCCAGCTCTAGCATTCTTGCTGTTTGCTCTGAAGTATTCGTTACTGACTCTTGCTAGAAGCAGGGTTAGATATATTGAATTAAAGTACAAGATGTCCGTTTTATTTCATTATCTCTGCTTCTGGTCTAATTCAATCCCTGCGCTAAGGAGAATTATGAGCTTCCTCTTCTGGCCATTTGAAGTAAAGAATGGGTTCTGCGTGTTGGAAATTTACTGAATGATTCTGTTATCTCTCCAGAGATATGAAGACTTTTATCACTTAATGTCTTTGAAGACATTTTATAACTTCACTGTTTCATAGGAGAGATTGATGGTACCCTGACCTCAAAAGTATTGTTGTGCAAATTCTTGCTACGATACAGTGGAAATATAAAACCATTCCACAGAGAAAAGACAGGATTGATTACCTGCAGAGAATTTTAGGCAGTTTCCATATCAGTAGCAAAATATGTAGACTTCTGCTGCAGTTACTAATTTTATTAAAACCTCAAAAATTATATTTAATTTTTTCAAAAATTATGTTTAAATATCCAGTTTTACTATTGCGCTATTTACATCACAAATGTCAAGATCTGTTAGCATCAAAGTAAAAAAAAATATTTTTCTCTAATTTTAATATAGTTTTGACTTATGATACTGCATTGGTCACTTCAGGCTCATTAAAAATATCATAGTTTTAGATGTTTTGGAAAGGAAGCTTTAGTTGCTAAAAAAAATTTTAATGAATTAGGATTCTTTGAAACCTTTGCAAGTCAGTCAGATATCTTTAATCAGTTTCCTTTCAGCTTGTATGTATTTTCTAAGTGTTTGTGCAGTTGTGTAAAGTAATTTTTTTATTAGTTTTTTCTGTAATTTTTAACTGTATATTATGGTGACTGCGTATTCTGTAATTATTTTTCTGCTAAGGGCTTGCAAATATCCAGGAGGTAGAAGCTGGAGTGCAGCATATTTTAGCAGACATCTTCGCTAAAGATAAAGATACACTGGATTTTATCAGGAAATTGTAAGTTTCAGTCTTACTTTCTAAACTTTCTTGCTGACATGTTAAAATGCAGTCTCCTAGTGGCAGATACAGGACTTTTTCTTAATGACATGAAAACGTGATGTTCCAGTGAGATGGATTTAGGTCCATTCCTGTGTATGTTCATTGGCCTGTCTGGCTGTCAGTGCAGCAGAGATCTGCTGTGAGCGTGGCATGGTGCTGTAACTCCCCAAGAATGAAAAACTCTCTGTGCTCTGCCCTATATATAGCAGATCTCCCTTGCAGTTAGTGACCCATAAAGGAGTTTTCCCTCCTTGCACTTTCTTCAAGCTATAACTCTTCAGAAGTGGATCTGCTTAAGCTCTTGCTCCGATAGCTGACTTGACACCAGTCAGTGTAACTAGTGTACAGTGATGGTTGATTTTGGCGTGGGTAGCCAATAAGGCAAACAAATATGACTGTTTTTAATGCAGGACTTACTGATCCTTTAATTGTGTTAGCTGAACTTCAGTTTTCTTGCATTACCCCACTTTAGTGTTGTCATGTCTGGGGCGTTGGTGTGACAGGGCAATAGTCGCTTGTTATTTTATTTTATTTTGTCTGCTGTGTGCCATCTGGGGCAGAGAAGAGAGTTATCAAAGAACGAGCACCACCTTAGGAGCAAGCAGTGTTACTTTGAATCAGCAATGTGATAATTTCAATGAAGGGGTTGTTTCGTAAGGGATGTGCTGTCACTACCTAACTAACACTTTCATTATTTTGACCACAGGAAGTTTCTTAGTTGAATACTCAGTGCTTTACAGATGAATCCTGTTCATCTGAAGTATATTGTATGTATGATTATCACGAGGAGCATTCAGGATTGACTGTCATTTTTTTGCAACTTTCCAAAGTTTGTTGTGTGCAGTTGATTCCATAACTGAACAAACTGAAGTGCAGGTGGTGCCTTTTGAGTTTCCACTCCCTTGAGGAGGAGAGCTGTGATCAGCTTTTTCTACTTGATTGTCTTCTCTTGGTATATTACAGTCAGTACACATTATGTCACCTCAGCATGAAGTTATGCCATCCAGTTCTGTAGGTAATTAGAGTTAACATCACTTGTAATTGAGCAGACTTCAAACTTTATTTTTATTTGATCTGTACAGTAATAATAACTTCTTACAAGTTTCGTGCTAAAATACCTTATAAATATCTGATTTTCTCCTATTCAGATGTCAGCAAAGGTACATTTCCATCCAGTCAACATTGGCAAAGGTGTCGTCCAAAAATGGAAATGAAAAAGATATAGATAAATTCCAACTGTATCATGAGTTTTCTTGTAATATAAAGAATATTCAGCATCATCAGGTACAACTTGAAATTTTGATTTTTTTTTTCCTTAGAATTTTAACTGTAGTAAATGTTGCTTTGTTTTTGAATTTTTTTTGCTTAAAACTGGTTCTAAAGATACATTTTTTTTCTTTAGTGTTGTAAGAGGTAACAATGGCTTTCAAAGTCTTGAAATGCAGGAATAAGCTCTTGATCTCTGTTTTAAGAAACAGGGCAAAATGGGTTTGTTTTGCAAGTCATCAGTATTCCCTTCTGTGAGGCATCTTTTGCTATCCTAAGCCCCAGGCTTAGACTTATATAACTAGATAAAGAAAGGAGGGCTGAAGCGAGCTTCCTAGCTGATGAGAAGCTAATGTCTTGACATCTGAGCTTACCCCTATTACTGAGGTTCAAAGGCTGAAGTGTGATGCACTCAATGCAACTGTCAAGACCTCTGCATTAATTTATAACTGATCACCAAGTGAATTGTCTCTCATTTTGGTCACAATCACCTAGCTTAAAAAAACCCAAACAAACAAACAAACAAAAAAATTAAAATCCCAAACCCAAAACAAACCATAATTTCACAGAAAACAGACCCACTTAGATGCTTCCAACCAGAAATGTCCTTTTTCTTTAGAAGGCTGATATGCTCTCATTTTTTTTGTACTTTCTATTTTAAAATAGCTTTTTAAAGATCTTTTAAAATAGAGAGTACAAGATATTTAAAATATCTTTTTAAAATATATCTTTTTAAAAAAATTGTTTTGAATCAATAAAGGATTAATTTATTACAAAATTTTTCACAACATGGATGGGCTAATTTTTAAGCTGCTTCTCCCCTTCCAATATGAAAGGTGTTAGGTGAAAGACTAGATGGCTACTGGTGATTTCAACAGGCAAGTCTTGTATAGATGTTTGAAGAGGTACCTGTGGTTGTTCTCTTTATAATAAGTATTAATATTTAGTGTACTTACATTGATAATTATTTGGTGAAAAGATGCTTCTAGAGGGTCTGGAAAAGTTGATAGAGCAATCTGTTGGCTGCTGTGGTGACATTGACAAAGATTGGTGTATTTGTCATGTTATGATGTGTCGATTCTTTTGTGTCCTTTTTTGTTGAAGGAATAATTGAGCTGTCGAAGAGTATTTGGTTTTACCTGTACTCACAGTGGTGAATACCATGATGTTCACTCAATGAATGTTGCATAAGTGTTTCCTGGGATGATAATATGGTTTATCTCTTGTCCAAGGCATCTTTCTTTTTAACTTAAGGAAAACTGTTGCTTAGCTACAGCGAGGGCTGAAAACCATATTTCCCAAACCCAGTCAGCACTTTGACTATGTGGCTGCACTGTTTCTTATCCAGAATGTGTCCTTAGTTTGTCTGTTAAGATTAACTCGATCTGTTTTGGTTTATTCTTCTCTGTGTCTGCTGCTAACCTGAATACCTCTTTCTTTATCCATTCTGGCTCTTCAGAGAAGTAATAAGCACTGATTTTGCAGCTGGCAGTCCTGTAATCACAGGATGGTTTTGCACACTTATGTGCCGCCTTTCATCTGTATATTTCTGCTATTGACTATTCTAATACATTGAATATTTCTGTACTGTGAATTATAGAAGTCTGGGTTGCTTGTGCTTCAGTGAGGTTTCAAGGCTCAAGGTATGACAGGGCCTCTCTGTACTAGTTGAGAAAAAAATGCATTTTACGATAGTTTCTGACATGTAAAATTTGCAGAGTTCACTGTTCTGTAAATATAGTGTAACTTTTCATGTCTGTTTTTGTTTCTTTGGATTCTTTGTTAATTTTTCAGTTTCTCTCTTTCTCCTTTTTGTATTTTGATAATGAAATAAGGAGAGAATTTTTTTCTTTATCTGCCATTTCTTCATTAAGCTTAAACCCTGATACTGTACTTTTGAAAGTCTTTCTCATCGTCTGCATTTTCTTTGTTACTTGACCTTATTCCTCTATTGATGCAAATTGCCATTTTTAAATCTTTTTTTTTTGGGTTATGACCATCCTTTTCAATACCTAAAAGTCTTTATTTTTTCCTTCGCCTAAGACAGTGAAGAGATAGTTCCTTTGTGCATTTAAAAACCGGTAAAAATATATTCCTTAAGAACAGAGTTCAAGATGTCTTCAGGAGACGAAATTCTCCTTATATAACTCAACGTTATAAAAGAAGCTTATACCTGAAAAAGATATGGGAAAGCCTGAAACTCAGAGTGATTTATATAATTTACTAATCCCCAGGACTGCAGGTTAAATAGGTGTGTTTGAAGAACAGTTGTAAAACTTACTGCTTTAAAGACTTTCTCTACTGCTGTCGTGAGTGCACACAGACAAGTGTTCTGAATGCTTTTAGCTAGATGCAAAAGTCAGCTTTAAATCACCTCTTTTCAGAGTTGCAAATACAGGATTCCATCAAATACCGCACTGAACTTGTCATCAGCCAAGTATGGAAGTGCAAGTGATCTTAAAGACCTGGGTACAACCCTAACTCTGCTCTGGCTTAGATGCGAGTATAGGGGGTGCACAGTACCCTGGCATGTTACCTGTAGAAGAACAAGCTCTGCCTTTATGACCAAAGCCCTGGCAGCTGTGAGTGTGCCTTGCAGTGTGTGTTGCAGTGAGTTAAAGTGCTGTGCAGTAAGCGTGCTGTAGCTTGGTTCTGCTGTAGGTCTTCCTGTGCCACTGTCATTTTGTCCACTGAGACATGTCATTTAGTCTTGTTTGAGTCCTGAAGTAATCAGGACTGGCATGGAGTCAGGTTGTTTGAAAAAAGTTAAAATACTGAAACTGTAATAAGAAAAAAACTTTGTTATTTTGGTCAGCTTTAAAAGCTGACTCCACATTTTGACATGGTCAGATACCCCGTGGGTGTTTCCAGCTGGAACGTTTTGCTAGCGGGAGGTTCAGTCACAGCTTCTTCCTTTGGCAGCAAGGAGAACCTGACTGGACTCTCTCAGGACATAGCTGAGAAGCAATACCAACACTGTCATAAGTAAGGAAAAAAATCTTTCAAGAGTTTATTTGAATTTTTGACTAATTGTAAACAGTTCAATGTTTGTATACGCCTTGGCGTTGCTTTCCTGTATTTGGAGATGACTGAAATAGTGGGAGGAAAAGAATTCATGAATAAAGTGTAACATTTGAGGCAAGTGCTCTATTTTCAATCTCATACTTAAAAAGGAATTGGAAATTAAAGTCCTTGGCAAAGTATACAGAACTTATTCTGTGAGTTTAAGTCAATAGGCAACATATAAGAGAGCTCTGCAAAATGAAGGATGTTATATTTTTATGATAAACAGAATAAGCTTTGATGAATCTCATGACTGAATCATATTGTTGTTCTTGCTTTCTCTGAAAAATGTATGTTGTTTCTAACAACCCTTGCCCTGGATCTGTTCCAGTCTTATATAAAAACAGTCTTTTTCCAGAAGTGAAGACTGCTTTGTGACTAGAATAGCCAGATTTTAACCTGTTACTTAAAAAAAACAAGCTAAACAAAAAGAGCTTTATTATATTAGAGGGAGAAGTTGAGTAATTCTGTTCTTAATTGAGCATTTATTGGATGATAATTCTTCTCTGAATGCATCACTTAGAACAGGATAGGCAGATTGTTTGAGAATAAAAAATATAAGTAATATTAGTTGCTGCATTGACATCTGGTTTAAGTTCGGGTGACTGACACATTCTGCAGATGAAGTGCCAGGAAACAAAATGTGATGCAAATATTGACCCTGCTGACAGCATGCTGAATGATGACATTATAATTCTATCAGATATATTCTCTGTTGTGAGCATCGCTTTGATTTCATTTTAACATGACATTTAACTTTCTCTCTTTTTAAAACATAAAATCAGAATAAACGTGAAAGCATTTGATTTGTTAAAATGTGTCTTTCTAATTTCTACGTGAAAACATTTGCTTTGGCAGTCAAGGTACCAGATGCTATAATATTTCACATGCAATCTTTATTATTAGCTTTGTTGTTCAATGATATGTCAGGCCTGGTATGTCACAGAAGCAGTAAGGCTGAGGAATATAAATTGGTACTATGTCCTGGAGTCATTTTAAACCATTGTATTTAACATATGTGACATGTCTGAGTTAGCTAGTGATTGAATTAAAGTTCATGATTGACACAGAATGCTCTGTTGTGACAGTGCTCAGGGCCTGCTACATACAGCAACATGTGTAGTCATACGGGAATGTCAGCTTTGAGCAGGTTTCTTTTTTTCTTTTTCCTACTTTAAAATACTTTGGAAGGAAAAAAGAAATCTAAAGATGTGGATTTTATTTGCTTCTGAGTATTATTCTGTTTCTAAAATCTGCTGGTCAGTGAGTTTTCTTAGTACTGAGGTGAACATTCAGTGTCTCCATAGTGAGATTAGGCTAGGAGATATTCACCAGAATCCTCCAGGATCCACCACTTGTATTGTGATCGTGGTTTGAAATGTAGAGTCACAGTCTTCCATTTAAAATTGAACTCTGTGTGCAGGTAGCACGTATGCAACCAAATTTGGCTTTAGATCATGACTCTGCAGTTATGTACATAAGACTCTGTCAGAAATACGTGCATATGGTTTAAGGCTGGAGTGTTACTGTAAAGAGAGCGTTTACATCCTTTTCTATTTGTGAACTAGGCATGAATAGCTAAATTCATCCTCTTTCAAATTAAGCTGAGTTCATTTGTGTCACAAGTTCTGATTCATAATTAGTTTTAAATTTGGATTGATCTTTGGAAGAAAAATGGAATCTGAAGCATAGGATTAACTTTTTCCCTTTCTGATGTCTAGTTCTGACTAGGATCACTTTTCAATTAATTTCTTGAATTTTAATTTGGGTTATTAAATAAGATTATTCCACCACCTAAATTCATGCTGTCTTGCATTATAAGTGTGTTTAAGATTAAACTGGATCCTGAGATTGCAGACTCCAGGAAAAATGTAGTATTTGTTATGCCATGGCATGATTTAATCTGTGTTTAAATTGTGGATGTTATCTGTACATGCTAGTACTTTGTGGACTGATTTACTGTACCACCATCCTGATTTGCTACAGAATGTCAAGCAAGCGCGTACACAAATGTTGATAAGTTTATCTTTTGGATATTTTGTGTGTCATCTGTCTCTGCCATTTATGTTTGCACTCAGATTCTGGCCATTAACCGAGGGGAAAATCTGAAGATCCTGACAGTGAAGGTCAACATTCCTGACGGGGTGAAGAATGAATTCTGTTGGTGGTGTGTCAATGAAAGGTCTGCATGGATACATATTCTTACATAAATCTCTTTTTTCTATAGACAGCTTCATACTGAAGTGTACCTCATATGTCTCGTTACATTAAGAGAACAAATTAAACAAATATTTATTAGATTAGATTAAATTAGCAAGTGGATAATTCTTATTCTGTATTTCCAACTGCTGTAGCATTATGCTGAAAAGATCATGCCTTGGGCTATATTTGCAAGTTCTGGCACCATTCTTCAAGCAATTGAATTTTTTTTAAACATATGCGAAGGCTGGCGAAATGTGAATGTATTTTTGAATTGTAATATGCATCACATCCAGTAGCCTTTACTGAAAGGACTTTGTAGAATCCAATAGAATATACTTCAAAAAGTAGCTTCATATGCCAAACTGCAATGATTAACTAGAGCTATCTTGGATTTTAGATCAGTGAAGTACATAACTTCAAGTTTCACAACTGTAAGGAATTACATGTTTAAAAAGAACTTAATGGATTTAACAGACAAACCTAAATGTGACTGCCTTCAATGCATAACTCTCACATATTGTGTGAATCATCTCTTGCATTTTGATCTCTGTTTAAGTTAGAAAACTGGACTGTAAAAACCAGATTCTTTTATTTCTTACTGATTTGTTTGTATAATTTGTCTGGGTTTTTTAAGCCTGCAGTGAGATATTTAGTGTTGCATAATTTTGAAGGTCTTTTGC
The DNA here is from genome assembly GCA_013397755.1 of Cnemophilus loriae. Classification (NCBI taxonomy): domain Eukaryota; kingdom Metazoa; phylum Chordata; class Aves; order Passeriformes; family Corvidae; genus Cnemophilus; species Cnemophilus loriae. Next base: position 3,372,706 of record VZTF01001657.1, read on the forward strand.
AAAAGTTTACGTTAAATATATGGGTTTTGTGCAATATCTCTGTCAGTTTTTTCCTTGGAAACTGTATCTTGTTGTCCTCTGTTGGAGAATATTGTGATCCAAACTGTGCATCTTCCTTGCATGTATAAAAAACTACTTTCTCAGTAGTTTAAGATATTGCTTATTGTTCTGATGGTGTCTTAGAAACCCCTTCCTTTGCATCTTAAAAATGAATAACCAAAAGGAGGGGGAAAAAAAATAGGAAGAAGTGTACCTTTTAATTATAAAACTGAATATTGTGATACTGCTTTATCATGTATTTCTTTTTTACAACAAATCCAAGAAATGGATGTGGTAAAAATGTTCCTTTTCACTGGAGAAGTTTAATAGGGCGGTTTCCCTCTGAAAGGGAAGAATAGGGCTCTGAAAATATTAAAATATTTTTTGGCCAGATGCTATTACTCTTAGATCATATTATGCTAAGTAACTTTTTTTTTTCCCCACAGGAACGTATCAGGAGTCATAAATACACTGCTTCTTTCTAGTTTTAGTACCTGTAACAGAATTTCTGTCCTCTCCTCAAGATGTGTATTCTGTAGGCAGAACGTAGCTATCAGTCTTGCTTTTACTGCATCTATGACAGAATTTGGATTCACTGTGGACCACAGATAATGAAACAACTTGTCACTGCTACACAAATAAAAGTGGGATGTAAATGGAGATATTTTTGGTCGATTACCCTTTTGTGAGTCATCCTGGGATAAGAGGAATATTGACCTTGGAAGTGAATACTTATTAATACTTAGCACTCATGAGGCTATATATGCTTATGGTGTTTTTACTATTTAAGGACACTTTTCCACCACTAGAAAACTTCTGAAGGAATGGTTTTAGTACGTCTTTGTGCGTTAACATCAAGGACAGATTCTGATTTTCCTTGTTAGGTTGACAACTGTGTTATCAAACTGACAAATAGTAAATGTGTATTCTGCCCTGCAAGCTTTGAAATTATTATCTAGGGGTGGAATTTGTGTTATTTTCACTGCATTGATTTGCTGGTTAGAGCGGAAGGTTAACAAGTTTATTTGAGTCAGTGGTTTCAAAACTTTGCAAAGATATTAATTAATTTGCTAGAGATCACAGAAACAATCAGTTGCAGAATTAGAAATGCCAGCTTGCTACAGAGTTTGGCCAGTATTTTAGCCACAAAACAGTATCACCTACTGCCTATTGAATTAGTAGCAAATATTCTGAACTTTTTGTGTTCTTCTAAGACAAATTTTTTAGCATTAACTGCACCTGCAATAGAAAGTGAGTTTGGTAGACTAGAGTTCCTTATAGATGTTGAGCTCTGTGTAGGTGCTGTCTAAGAATATTGTAAATTTTTTTGCAAGGTCAGGATGTTTATTAGCTTGTATAAGCATCTGTTTCCTTGCAATTTAGGTTTGTGTAGAAAACTCAGGAATATCTTTATGCCTGGCCCTAGGGATTGTATTTTTCCCCAGAAAATGGCATCTCTGTGGTTTGACGGTGAACCTACTTCCATTAACACTAGAACTCTGCTGGTCTCAAAGACTTGGTTGTGAAATTGGACTCAGAAAAATGATCAATGAGAGAGCCAGAGAGGGGCTGCTTAGCTGCCTTTGAGTGTAAAAACGACATGGAGTTGTTCCTTAGTATGGGGTGAGAGTTTGTTCCAAAGTGGGATTGCAGCCTTGAAAATTAAGTTTGATGTTCGACAATGATTTTTTTTTTGATTTCCAGTCAGAATTCTCAGATCCTGTGTAAAGTCCGTGGTACAGGCCTTAAAGGCTTGCTTTGTCTGTGGTTACTAACTTGGTACATGTTTTGTATAATATCTCAGAGGAACACAAAGCTGTGCTGTTTGTCCTTCAGGCCTAAAAGCCTAGCTGGGCTCTTCCTGGAACAGTTAATCAGTACTGGTGGTTCTTAATGTGGGCTCTGTCAATTCTGTTGATGTGTAGTTTCAGCCTCTGGTGTCTCAGTAGTCCGAGCCATTTATGTTTGTTGTGGTCCCTGTTGTGAGCACTAGCACGTGGAGAGCTGATGATCAGAGTAAGATGATATTATTTGCATGGAGCTTTTTTAAAATTTGGCTTCAAAAGTTAGATCTTGATTAAATAATCAAGAAAAATCCATTCCTAGAGGGAGGCTTAACTAGGCTGTGATGATCTTTAAAAATATACACACACGATTTTGCTTTGCTTTTTGCAGCAAAGTGGATTTTTCTATTCTCTCATGAAGTATTGGAATTATTAAACTGCAGTATTTGCTAAGATTGAACTTGCTGTTTGAATGTTTTCTCATTTGTAGCAATTTCTAACAGAATGTTGCCTAAATTTTTACTTATCTATAGGCAGGTAATAAAAATATCTGCTGTGATAACCTGTTTACAGTGGAAAAGTTTGTTAACTGGCTTTGATGGATGGAAGAGAGGGGGAAAACAGCTGCCAGGTTTCCAAATTCATTCTTATTTGTGCTGAGGATGTTTTCTGGGGTAGTCATACTTGCCACCTGTAAAAACGTAATGTTTGTAGAATGTGATGGCAATAAGAGGGGTTTAGAGCCTTCGCTGGTTTTATATAGGTATGGAAAGAGCCTCTAGTTACAAATAAGTATAATAGAACTATTCGCAAAAACTGTTAGCAAAGTGATGAGGTCATGTGGCTAAGCACTGAATTACAACCCTGAATGTTGTAAAACTAAATGGTGAGCTTAATTCTGCTCCTGTGTCTGTCTGCTCAGTGCAGGGTTGACTTGATCACACATTTCTCAACTATTATATGCACAGACACTTAGAAAAGCTGTTTCAGGAAATTGCAGATCCCCTTAGACAACTGAAAAGCTGTCTGGGTAGGAGCAATTTAGAAATCTCAGTATTTATGAGTGGCTGCAAGTAAACAAGGTCAAAAGTAAAATTCAGTTCTCTTTTTGCCTGCACCTGGACACATTATGAAATGACCATAATTCTACCACGTTTCACTTAAAAAAACCAAGCCAACCAAACAAAAAACTTAGAAAACTTGCATGCTTATTTTTTAATGTGTCTGGTATCTCCCATTACGGTTTGAGACCTAAGCATGTTAAATAATACAATAAGTGAAGAAAACTCTGAGTGTAATCAATATTTTTAATAAAAACCAGGTGGAGTTTAATAGAAGATGTTAATACTACTTATTTCTGTTTGAGTATAATATATCTGGTTGCTTCTCCTCAATCTCAGTCTCTTCTCACAGGGCGGACAATCTCAGTGAGTCAGTTCTGCTTGTTCAAGGACACACACACACACACACTCCCCAACCCACATCCCCCCACCCCTTCCTTCATGGAACTTTGCCCACAACAAAAAGATCAATTGATTAAATATCTGGGAAGCTTTGAGATTGAGTTGTATTTTACAGCAAAATTTGATGTACTTGTCATTATAGTTATGACCACTGTGCACTCTCCCTAGAAAAGAGTTCAAGGCTTCAAAGAGTTTGGCTTAGAAAAAGTTGGGAAACAGTCTTGGTTTTGTTTGGTATCATTTATTTAATTTTCCCTTTTCCTATATTATTATTTACATTTCAAATATATTAGTAACAGGTAAAAGAGAAAAATAATTTGTAAGTTTTTTGGCTTTTGTGGTTAAAGAACTGCTGCAAAATTAGTAAGAGTTCATTTAGAAGTTGAATAGAGATACTCAAGGCATTCCAAATGAAATTTGAATTTGGTTTCATTTATTGGCATTAGTTTAACTCCTTAATCTCTGTCTGGGCATAGTTGACTTTTATCAGTAATTCTGCAGTGACAATCACAGAGCATCTTTAGTCATTCTTTTTAATGTATTAAGGAATAGAAAAGAATGCAACCCTGAAAGTAATATGGAACCAAGTCCTTTGTTCAGTTGTAGTAAGCTTTGACTTCTCAAAGTGAAGAATGTTTTTTAATGTTTTCTTTAAAACATAAACCATAATTGTGTTCTAATACCTAAGGAAAGATAAGCCTGTCCCTTGTGTGGTAATAGAACCATGAGCAACTTCTCATTCCATTCATATTTGACTCATGATTTAGTTGCCTAATTATTGTAGTAATTCTGCAGTTTATAGGATTTAACAATGTAGAAGCCTTTTTGGAAAATTCTTTTTTTATCTAGCTGCTTGCATATGTTGTTAAAATATTTCTTTTGTTTTTCTTCTGATCTTTTGCAGATGGAGACCAAAACAATTTTTAAAACCAGAATTTATGAGGCTACTACGGAGTTCTGTAGAGGATGCATATAAACGCCTTATATATCCTCTTCTCTGTAGGGAATTCAGGTAACCCTGGAATAAATCTGTATTTTTATATTACTGATTTTTTAGCAATTCCCTCCCCAATGTTTTGTTAGAATATCTTTAATCTGTTGTAAAATATCAGCATGTTTCTAATCCTCTGTGCTTACAGAAGGAATGAACTATGTAGTCTTGGTTCTGTAGATTTAATTTCTGACCCTATCCAGTTTAGGCTACAGTAGAGAAATGATCTTTGTGTGAAGACATTTTACAAGTTTACATGCTAGATACTTATACATTTATCTAATAATGTCTAACTATCATAATAGTTTTATCTTTATTCTTGTAATAGCATAAACCATGATGTCACTGAATTTTCCCAGTATCTCTTCGTGTCACAGGAATAGTACTGTCAATGGCACTGTTCTGACTCACTCTCTTTTACCTGTCTAATAGAACTCAGCAAAGTATTGTTAGGGTTGGAAGCACCCTTCATGTTTGCCAGCTGCATTTTGTGGCTAACTAATTAGTCATAGCGTTAGTCTGATACTATTTTGTGAGTATTGTGATGTCTCTAGAGAAGTCAGTAAACTTATTACTGGCGATACTGTAGTAATGATGTCAATGGATATGATGTCACTTGTTAAGATCTGTAGTACTGTTCTAAATTTAAAGGAAGTTTAAAACTTAGTATCAAGTTAATGTGAATTAAATGGGATCTATCATGGTGTAGTATAGGAGTTTACCACATAGTGGAAATTATTTAATATGTCAACTAAAAGAGTTATCTACTAATAGCTAACAGTACTTATGGTGTGATTCTTCAATACAAGAGAAGCTCCTCAAAACATAACATGTTTCATTCTGGCAAGGCTATCTGATATGTGACCTAAATGTTAATGCTTTTTGGAGGTAGTTCAAAATAAAATTTATCAAAGAGACCCTGTTTCTTGGACCAGAAATGCTGAAATTACTTGTATCAAAGTGATGTGCTATCTAGTACCTAAAATCACCAACCACATTGTGAAATGTAATTCTTCCTAACTTTCCTGGGTGTGCTCTTGCGTTTGTGTTTGAATTGGAGTTGTTTTCCTGATGCTGTTTCATGAACATCATTGCATGAATGATCTATGTTCTACCCTTCTGAAAAGAACCATCAGCTCAAGATTTTAACAGCCTGTATTTCCAGTGGCTTTTGGGCTTCTTCACTACACTATGCTGTGTTTGCTCATTGCTTTGCAAGCAAGATTGCTTCACCTCTTTTGATTAGTGAGCCTGGTTTTTTGCTACTGAGAATTTCACGGATTTCTAAAAATACAGAGTTCACTTTTTGTTTTGTGACCGCAATACATGTAGCTACTCTAGGGGATGCACTGTGTCTATTGTGGCCAAAATGGTGAACATCTCCTAGTGGAGAGTTCAGCTGTTGGCTTCTGTCACATGGCAGTGAAAACAGTTGTCATTCCTAGCCATCTCTACAATCAAACTCGTTTAAAATAAAGAAAAAAGACCTATTTTTTGTTAGTGGGATTTGGCTTTAAGAGAACCAAGCCAAGTGACATAGGGGTGCTTCGAGGCTCTTCTGTTGTGTTTTTATTCCTCAGTTTGTACCACAGTTGTGGCCTGTGTTATGTATAACACTTTGAGGACTCCTGGAGCAGTAGGTTGCTGAAAGTTTTCTGTTCTTTTAATCAAAAGGGAAAAAAAAAGCTTCCTTTGCTACCACTTATTAAATGTAGCTCACAAGTAATCAATGAGAAGAATATGAAGCTTGGTGCCTGTTCCTGAGGGGATGTCTGCTTAGGCTTTACTCTTTGGGATGATGTTGCATGATTGGCGGAGTATGGATAGGAAAAGCTGAAACCTTTCCTATAGAGAAGAACTCAAAGCACCTGACAGTATTCTGGTCCCTGACCACTTAACCCTTGTCCTCCTCTTATTTTCTTTCCGGACACACCAGGAGCTGTTTTTTCCAACTCTTGCAAAGGGCTGCTAAAATATTCAATACCTCCTTTTAGCATTAATATTTCCAACCCACCTCCTGCTGTTCTTTTTTCTTTTTATTATCATTAAATGTTGGAACAGAAAGTTTCCAAGAGTGTATTGAAATTGCTGGTGCTTCTAGTGATCAGAAGAAGAGTGAAACTTGCCAGCAAGACGATTACTTTATTTATTGTTTAATTTCCTTTCTTCCATTCTGTCAGATATCTTTTCTTGTATCTGGTATAATAATGTCCAGTGTTGCTTTTGGCTCTTTGAAATATATTTTATCGTGTTGCAGTACTGCATGGAATGATTCTGTCAGGGTTTCATGCAAGTGATGTGGCATGGGCATATTTTTTAATGGATAATCCTTTCATAATTTTCCATGCTTTCTTGCAGAGAGTTCTTTCTCTCCTCTGTCTGCAGGGACACAAACATTTCTCTGTATATCTTGTTTCACACCTGAAGCTAGTTCGCAGATATTTTTCCACAGAAAGGATTCTATCTCAGACTGTACATGGAAGTGGGGAATTTTAAATCTCAGTTTAAGAACTGAATCTTATAACATTGAATATAGAAACTAGTAGGTCATGGTTAGGTTATTTGCTTTTATTACGATACACCTGTTAGTTATATACTGTCTGAGTGCTTTGTAGACTTCAAGGGAGGGGCTTGGAGTCCTGACTTGATTGACATTTTTTCATGAAGTAGGAACTGAAGAGTTTTGAGGTTTATTTGTTTGGGTGGTTTTTTTTTCCCCCCCAAAATAAACAGATTTTTTGTGCTTAGAGAGGAGGACTGCTATCTGCCTTTTATCTCTGCCATGTGTCTCTACCATATTAATGAGACTTGTTGTAAATTGGAAAAGTGTGAAATTGGACACCTTGCCATTTGGAAGAAGCCAGTAATACACTGAAAAAGAGAAGGGTATTAGATTGTGTGAGGTAGTTTCATTTTTTTTTTCTTCTTTTTGTTTTATTTTCCAAAGGATCAAATGATTATACCAAGCTTGAAATTAAGGGCCACTAGAGTAGATCATGTAATTGATACAAGTGTTGAGTAAGAGACGGAGAAAAAAGAGATGACTATATTTGAAATTTAAAAATACAGGATGTTATGTAATAGAAAGGACATTCCCCCTATGCACCTGGCAATTGCAGTAACATTTCCTGTTACTGTAAAAGTTTCTATATATCCATGCCAATTTTAAACATGATTTCCATAAGGCTAACATAACTCATACCATATGTTTAGGGGCAATTTTAATTCCTACACAAGTCTCCCTGCATAGATGGACCGATAGGAATTTGCAGTGTGGGAGGACTTGGCCTTCTGGGCAGCTGGGACTCTGTATCTTTGGGATAGATGCAAAGATGGAACTTGGCCTGTCTTTGTACAAAGCCTCCGGTCCAAGGGCGTTCCCTTCCCTTGTTTACAAGCCACTTTTAACCTTTGTTTGCGTGCATGGGGGACTGATTGATTCTCTGTTATGTGTGTGTATAGAAGATCCATACTTCTGTGAGGCTGAGGTATTTGCTTTTGTTTTCTCTGGTATCTCATAAGTGGCATCTAATTGTTCTGTCTCTGGACTCTCCCTAGAAGAAGCTTGTGCTATGGTTTAGGTTCTTTTCCTATTTTTTTTTTTAAATTAAAGAAGGGAAAAATGTAAGAAGGATGCTGCAGGACTGAATGATCAGGAAATGGAATGGCAACTGACATTCAGTGGAATGAGTGTAAAATGATGCTTGCAAGGGGAAGTAGTTATCTTTTTATAAGTAAAACTATTAGCTCTGAGCTATCCTACCACAGGAGAGACGCTTTGGCACTCTGGACGGTAGCTCCACATAAATGTCAAGTGCTCAGAAGATTATTTAGTTAAGGAATAAAGACACAGAATCATTGATTTATTTGGCTTGTATTTGGAATATTGTTACCCATTTTGGTCCACTCACATGGGAAGAGGGGGAAGAAGTAGGAAAACCATTCACTGGAGCTGGAAAAGGCCCAGTGAAGGGGAATGAGGAATGAAATAATTTCTCTGGAAAGAAAAAAAATGGCTATACTATGACTTCAACTTGGAAAAGGAAGGTCTTAGAGATAAATGGTGTGTGAAGAGTGGTACAAGATTTCTAGCGATAAATTTTTACTCTCCTCCAGTAAAAGGCTTAGGGGAACATCATAAAAAGAATCAATTTCCAACCAAAAGGTGGCAGCTATTTACACAGTTTGTGACAGACCTGCAAAACTCACTGCCAACAGACTCCATGGATGAAAGAAATATATCTGTCTTTAGGAGGAGATTGGATAGTTGAGCAAGAGCTCCATTATGAGCTAGTAAAGAGACAAATCATGTCAAGCTCAGGAAATACTCTGCAAGTAGTTGGAGGCTAGGATAAGATTATGAGACAGATATGCTAGTGCTGCTCTTTCAGCTGCTTAGGCAGCTGCTTGGAGACAGACTTGGAGACAGAATACTGAGATAGAGAGACAACTTGGCTGGGCTGGTGCAGCCATTCACACATTTGGTGGCAATATACAGTGTCTGCTCTTCACTGAGGGCATGTTTGAACTGCTAAGGAGCCTTATAATGCATGTATGCCCTTCACCATCTCACTTTAAATTGTGTCTGTGGTAATCTGACCTACCTGATACAGAAACAAAGAGCACATGGATAGAAGGGAGCCTTTTGCTGTTGCACACTTCCTTAGGAAATGTTCAATCAGTAATATGTGAGAGAGGATCTAGACCTCTCTCTGGACTACTTTAAAAATGAGAGACGATGAGGACTTATTAGTTCTTTCTGTACCACTGTGGGATGATACAGGGCTGAGCTGGTTGATTGGTTGGATCCTGGGCAAATTCAAGTCAGGCTGTTGAGTTCTTCCACATCCAAAAACTGCTCAGGAGAGGTTCATATTCCATCATGTCAAGTAGCCCTTATGAGGGTTGTCTTTGAACTATTTGTAGCCTGCTTTTGCCATGCATTGATTGACCTAAACAACTTGAACAATTTTCCCAGCCCCATTCTTATAGGGTTAGTTAACTGTAATGCAGGCTTTTTCCATTCTGTAAAAATAAACCCAGATAGTAGATTTTTTTTCAGTGATAGGTAGAAAGAAAAGGAGAATAAGGGCACTGGCTACCTTTAAATGAAGGCTTTACTGGATTGCTTTTGACTCTCTAATTATTGTAGCTACTTACGATGTAATACATCTGCAAATGGTAACGAGTACCTGCAAAAGAAAAACAAATCAGTGAGGTGATGGATATTTTTGTACCCGTTACTCTTTCAGTTTTGTTTTTTTATATAAAGTGCCATTCCATGGTGAAAATACTTGTCCTTATCAGTCTTTGTCTTGCTGGCCACATCTGACAAGTGCATCATCGTGCATCTTGTACATCTTCACTCAACAAGACTAATTTGTTTCTTGTGACACTCTGCAGTAAGTGTTCATGCTTCAAGTCATCAAAGTCAATCCTTGCTGCACTACCTCACTTCTTTCTGTTGAAGAACATAACTTGGAAAAGAAAGGGAACACTGTGGCCCCAGCAGCTTTCTAGTTTGGTTCTGAGGAATCAGAATACTCTTCTAGAAAAAGCTCAAGTCTTCACGCTTCTGTGATGTCTGTTAAATGAAGTAATCCAAAGACAAAATTAAATGCCTCATGAGTCATGGTGTGTTAGCAATTAATTGGATGGACCCTTTCAGTTTCTCTCTGGTACCTCTCAGTATAAACCATCATCCTTTTTTTGCTGGGTAGTGATTTTTCTCTAGAATCGTGAAATTATGATGAATTCAATCCATGTCTTCTTCAAATCCACTTTTCTTTCAGTTAGGTTTCAGCTTTGAAAGGAAGCTGTTCTTTGCTCAAAATTATGACTTGATGTTTGAATGGTAGTTGGTGGGTGTAATTTCTTACAGGTGTTTCTCTTGTACTTTTTATATTGACTGACTTTCCTAGAACAAGAATTAGATGATATACAGCTGATCCTTTTTGGAAAAGGTGTTAACAACTTGATTTGAGTTGTAACATGTAATTAAAAATGATGGAAACATGATTGGAAAAAACCTTACAACTTTGGAACAATTAGTAAGTGTATTTGAAGGCTAATTTAAAGAAAAATGTTTTGGCTTTTTTTTTTCTTTTATTTCCGTCCTTATAAGATCCAAGTTGACATCTGATGCAGAGAAAGAGTCTGTGATGATGTTTGGGAGAAATCTCCGTCAGCTGCTTCTGACCAGCCCTGTGAGGGGTCGTACTTTGATGGGAGTAGATCCTGGCTACAAACATGGCTGCAAGTTGGCAATTATTTCACCAACCAGTAAGTTTCAATTCCAAACATTTTTGGAAGGACAGATAAAAATACATTCATTTAGCGTAAAGATAGTTTCAAACCCTACTTTTTTATCAAATTGATTTTTTTTTTTTGTGAAGCTGTTAACGTTTTCCACACATCCTGTCATTTAAATTCCTTTCTTCAGCTAGCTTAAGGTTAAGTTTCTGGCACCTGGATTCCAGTGACTTCCTTGGTGTTATTACTCCTCTCTTAAATAGAATTTAAAATGCCTTCTGCCTTCCTGAATACAGGTTCAAATAATTGTGCCCCTCAGTAGTCAGCAAAGAGAACACCTGGTATTTTTATTGTTTAACAAAGAATTTGAATTTAAATACTTTCTATAATATTGCTTTTTTCATGGCTAGTATCTTGAACATCTGGACACTTTGTCAGCCCTTTTTGTTTAGTACTATGCGTGTTAATGTAAGAAGTCAGAAACATTGTTTTTGCAAAACGTGTTAGTTCACATATAGAGCAGAGCCTTTCCACTTCATCCTGGTCTGTTCAGGGGATACACACCTCTTTAGGCCCATGCAAAAACTATTTGTTTTCCTTTTATTTTGTTGTTGCTTTTTGCCTGAGAATATATGTACCCCAGGAGAGTGTAAAGAAGGGTGTGTTCTTGAAACTTTAGAAGGCAGTAAAGGTGAGGTAAATGATTATGAGCTTTCATTGCACCATTAGCTATCAGTACTAGTTAATACAGTTCTCTCCAAATGTGATAGATGGGATGATGACAAGATCTGGCATTGGAATTCTAGAACTCTTGTACTGCAAGTCCTTAGACTTTCTAATTTTCATCATTCTTTATGAGATTTGTAAATTGTACTACACTAGAACAATAAATCTTTTGTAGTAAATTGCTCTTTTTCTCTGTGATATAATACATTATATTTGCTAATAGGTTTAGATGCTCGTTACTTGTTATGTGAATATGTCTGCAGGGAACTACAAAATGTATTAACTTGTTTTTCTTTGCCAGCCAAAGCATTCTTGTCCTATGCCCACCATACGTTTCTTCTAAATGGATTTGAAGATCAAAGGGAAAGATGGCTTATTAAGAAGCTTTCTTTGTGAATCATCAAATTAACTGTAGTAGTTCTACAGGATACGGCTTTTGGACTTTTGTGGGTTTAATCAAATGGCTTTGCCTTTTGTTATAGGTCAGATACTCCATACTGATGTAGTTTACTTGCATTCTGGTCAAGGATTTCGTGAAGCTGAGAAGATAAAGAGGCTTCTGCTACAGTACAAGTATGCTAAAGAAACTTCCATTTATTGCTGTTTCTTACCGAACAAAATTAAAATCTTCGCTGCAGAAATACTTGATTTTGAGTGCAATAAGAATTCTACTGATTTAACTGGAGGTTTATTTTTTTTTAATCTAGTTCAGAGCTTGCTTTTTCTTTTGGTCTGTGTTCATGCTAACATATATATATATATATATATATATGTATGTTAGAAGCACATGAAATCAAGCCATGGCTATGAGTAAGGCTGCATGCTATGAATGTATCCCCATAAAACTCTGTTAATCCATTTATTTTTGGGAATAGAAACTAGCATTCAGGTAAGAAATAAGTTTAGCCTTCCTCTTCCTACCTCCAAATCACTCATCAATCTTTCCCTGTTCCAAAAGCCACACTAGGTTTTGGTAGAGTTTTGTAAAGCAAGGGAAATCTTGCACAGGTAGATCTCCAGATGGAATTACAAACAGGGGCAGCATGATTAAAAGTTTGTGTCCATCTGTGTCTGTGGACAGATATCTGGTCTACTGAGTCAGCTGCTGAACTGCCACAGTGTGCAGTCCAGTTTGTCTATGAGCATTAGATTGGCTTTAAACAAGGTGATTTGGTAACTGACTGGCTGTGGTGTGGGCAGGCAGAGGGAATGACCTTGCAAGCTGTTGGAAACTGTGATGCTCCCATTAAGGAATTAAGGTGCTGATTGCTTTGGCTTCTGCTCTTTTTCATGACTCATACCAAATGAAGGAAATATGAGGTGAAAGTGTTTGAGGACTGTAAATAACATTCCATTTATTAATATGAAGTATCATTTTTGGATTTTCTGTTTGTATTACCACTGTACGATTCCATTACAAATGAGTGAAAATTTTGACTTGTCTCATGAACTGTCACATTGAAAACCTGTTAAACACAATGTGATGCTTCTAGGAATATGTTCTCATTACATCTGGGCCTTTGTGTTACCTAAATTCAGATGTATTGGTCACTGTGGTGGATTGAATGCTATGCATGAAAAAGTATAAAAAAATATTTAAGAATTATTGTTTGGTTTTTTTTAACCCACACAAAGCTGCAGCACTGTTGTGATTGGCAATGGCACGGCCTGCAGAGAAACAGAAGCTTACTTTGCTGACTTAATTATGAAGAAATATTTTGCACCACTGGATGTTGTTTACTGGTAAGATCCCTTTGCTGGGATATTCATTTGTTCAGCATATTTTAACTTAACAGGTAGTTTTAGATGTAATTTTTGAAGTAGTTCTTTTTGCTGCCTTGTCTATATTTGAGTCAAGCTTGACCCAATGTTCTAGCCAAAGAAAAATGGCTGTAGCTCTTTCAAGCATGAAAGTTGTTATCCTGAGTCAGTAAGAGAGACTCACTCAAGCATTTTATTTTTTCTTCCTGAGGTTCACTCTGTTGCTATTATCATTGTAACAAAGTATGCAAGAATAGCAACACTAACAGCTAAGGACCCGTTTGGCATTGTGTATTTGTTTCTTGATAAATGAGGTTTAACTGCATGTGATAAAGCTTCTGTTGTCTGACTGCAGTATGGAATGCTTGCTAATCCTATGGGAATTAAATGGTCTGGAAATAAATATTGTGTTAATACCAAGTGAAGAGTCGTGAAGATATTTATCCTTTTCAGACTTCAAATTTTATCCATTAGTTTGTTGAATTTGAACTAAAGTATTTTTCTGTTGGTTTGGATGGAAACTGTATTGTATCACTTTCTTTTCTACTATGCAGAACTGCAGAACTCCTCTTTTTTCTTTTTGAATTCACAACTTAATTTTTTCTAAAACACTTTTTGTCATTTACTTTGGATTATCTTTTGTGCTGACATTTAACAGCAGCATTTAGTTTTCACTGTCTTAGCATACTGAAACAAATTTTCTATATTTTTAAAAAGGTTATGGCCTTTTGCTGTTCAAATTATTGTATATATTTAAAAGTGCCTTTTTTTCATAAATTAAGGAGTGTTTTACAGATATATTTAACAAATGTATTATTCCTACTAACTTAGGATGTGATTGCACTTGTTCTTTGTTTCTAAGATTCCCAAGTAAATTTGCACAAGATTCCATTCTTAAATCACTCTTTTATTCCAGGAGATGTAGTAAAGGTTTTCCAACTGTAATTGTTTGCAAAAGGAAGAGGCTATTCAAGCTTCTGAAATATTAGGCATCCCCTTTACTGCATCCAATGCGAAAACAGTGGATGTTTAATGACTGTGGAGAGTGCAAAGCACTTCGTACTGTGTGGGTTTTGACAAATGCTTAATTTCAGTGTTGTTCGTTTCATATAGCTTAAAAATCCATTATGTTGCTATAAGCACTTTGTCTGAAATAGTGGTTTTATTTGTTTATTGATCATATACTAGTTTACACAGAAAAATTTATTTATATAATACTGTGATTGTTGTTTTTCTCACTATGTTTGCCTCTTCTGATTTAATATTTTCTCCCTGTTTATAGTTCAACATGACAAAATTTTCAAAGTAGTAGTTAAGCTGCCCAGTTCTTGGAACTGATTAAAGCTCTTGTGTGATAAGAATTAATATAAATGCTGTATGGCAGAAGTCAGGTTACCAGGTTTGTTGCTTTCTCTAGTAGTGACCGATAATTTTTTAACCTTTCACTTTTTCCAAAACTTGTGATATTTGTAGCAAAAAAAAAAATCTATAAATGCAGTTGTTTAACTTGCCATGTTATATCCTGAAAATTAACATAATCAAAAACCTTTTTCTTTACTTATATATTTATGATGTTAATTCTATTCTTGTGCTGTGCGTGTATGGCAAAGAGCTAGTCTGTGCTTCAGAATTTGTGTGCAGAGCCATGAGGTACTGCACATTAAAGCAAAGTGATTTTTTTTTTTTTTACTTCATGCTATAGGTGACATCTGATACTTGCTAAATGAGGAGCACTTAGTACTGTGTTACTGTTAGAGCAATAGGTGACAGTAGGTGTACATTGTGAGAACTGCTATACCTTTTGAGGGGAACTGTGAAAGGTGACTTGGAAGAATATGCTCTACTGATCCTCTTTTTTTTAAATAGTAAAGTCCTCCAGAGTACATGCTTTCAGATCACAAGCAGCTTTTCTGCTTCCACGTACAAAGTCTTTCCTTGATTAGGTTGTTTTCTCATGATAGGTGAAAGTATGAGGACTTTGTTTATACATAGGCTGAATACAGATCTCTCATCAGTTCTGTGGAAGCCTGTGTATGCTTTTGGATGAAGTGAATCTTTATGAAGTGCTTTTCAGTTAAAATCTATAAGAAATAATTTCAGCTATTGTTGGAACAGTTAATTCTTGAAGAAGATCTGCTTCAGCAGGTTACGGTTGTAAATAACGAATGGATTTGCTAATCAATATGGTGTTTGAACTGTGGGGAAAACAAAACAACAAAAAACCCCAAACAAAACAAAACAACCTAAAACCCCTAGAACAAAAAACCCCTTCCAGTACTTGAACTGTAACAGAATGAGTCAGTTGCATCTAACATGATATCATTTCCCAAGCCTTCAGCTTCTCACAGGGATGCACTGAGCTGCATCAAGGTGGAAAGTCTTGCCCAGCAAAACAGAGCTCAGCTCATTGGTGTGTGTATGTTTTAGAGAATTACTAATTGTATCTGCATTGAAAATCTTAGTTCCTTAAAGGAGTCCAGATGTAAAGGGGCTTGGCAGATAAGACTGGATTGTTTTATAGTGCTTTAAAAGCAAAATCCCACTCGATATAAGCTGTTGTTCAGAAAGGTGGCTGATGGGGAGGTACTACAGACTTTGCTTTCCTTGGCAAATACTGGCAGTGGAGAATAGGATCAGGAATGATTATAAAAAAATAAAAACCTGTTCACGCTTTTCTGTCCAGTTCATCATATAGAGCTTGAAATCATGCATTTCCAGGGAAATGAGAGAATAATAAAGTATGTAATTTCAGAAAGGTGGGTGTGGTTGGTACACACACAAATAATGAAGGCTAAAGATAACATATGAAAAGTGAGTAATTAAAAGAAAAAATACTTAGCAGTGGCGAATACAAACTGTGTAGAGTTTTACTAAAGTTTTCCAAAGAGAAGACAGATCAGTGAAGACAGTAGTAGGAAATGAGGCATATGGCATGATTTTTCATGTGGCTTTAAAACCTGTCTGGACTCAGCTTGACAGTTTTTGATTTAAAGCAAATATTTTTCACTATTTTTGTAACTAACGTGCTTTCAGAATAGCTACATCCAACCTAAATAACTACAGGACTTTCTTTTTCTTTTTTTTTAATGTAGTTTCCCTTTTAGAGCTATGTTTATTGACTTAGATTAGGACTGGACTAGAGCCAGGGACAGTCATATCTAGTCTTTGGGTTTTTTGTTACAAATCAGTTTTTGTTACAAGGTTCAATAAATATTCTTGATTATTTATGTTAGTTCTATTGTGAGTTCTTGCCAAAGATACATTGTATTATAACCAAAACAGATGTTCTAGTTTAGACAAGTGTATTTGTTTTAACAGGACCAGAAATGTAAATGAAACAACATTCTGTTCAGCATTAACATGGCAGATGATGAACTTTTAGGATTTCATTGGCCTTTTTGGATTAAATGAAAGTCTTGAAAAAATATTTCAGGAATCTGTTTTTCTTTGATTGCTGTCAGTTTGAGGCATCTTGGAAATGAAAGCTATCTGAATGACAGGTGAACTATGCTAAAGCAGGACAAAACGAACAGCTCAATCTTTGTATTTGGCAAAATCAAATCACAATTTCTCTTTCAGCCTCAATGGTTTTGTTGTCACAATACAAGCATTCTTACTGGTCTGACTCTTCTTATGTGCTTGTTTCATTAATGTACACTCAGCTTGTATTTATAAGAAAGTTTGATAAGTGTCAGGAATTGCTAATTGTTTTCAACATGCAATATAGAATGCAGCCAGGCAAGTGTATTTTTTGTTGTTTAGATGGGTTGGTGTTTAATTTCTGTCTACTTTGTTTTTAACTTGATGCAGAATCCTTTTCTGCCACTTACAGCAAAATCTTTTCTTACTCTCAAGACTTTATAAGCAATGTAATTAATAATTTACTGCTGTTTAAGTTCAAACACTTCTGTACTGTGACAAATAGGGGAAAGTCTGTAATGTCTTGTAAAGTTCTCATTGGGTTTTCTTTAATGTTTAAATTGTCTGCTTTAGAATACTTAGAAATGTTCTGCTAAGGTAGAATAGGACTGTAATACCTTTTGAAGTTGGACCTTGGTGGCAAGAAATTGATTTAGAAATGTTTGTTCTACGGGACTTTAGGTCCGCTTGTATTTTATAGGTGTCTGCACATGCTTTAAATATCCTTTTCAATTTAAATGTGTGTTTTATGTTGTTGAATATCTACATTATGCTCTCTCAGCTTTAACAAATGCCACTTTCAAGTTCCATGCCTCTACATTTCTAATGTTACACTAGCTTAATTCCCATTACTTTTCTGCTTCATAGCACTCGCAGTTTGAAAGGGACCTAACATTCGGGTTCACATTATGATAATTAGGTTTCAAAGCAGTGTGGGGGGATTAAGATGTCTGAAGTCTAGTTGCTGAATAAAGTTCAGAACTACTTGTAAAACTTGTTTGAGTGGTTAACAGAAGTGGTTTTATTTATTCAGTGCTCATGCAGCATTAATCCGTATTTCATCAGGTACCCACAGTGCTGTAACTCTAGATATGACCTTGGGACTTAATTTACCCCATCTCAGTTTTCCTTATTAATGTGCCATGAAAGAGGTACATGAAAGATAGCCAACTTCAAAGCGCCTTTTCAAATAAAGTGGTTGATATGAATCCTCTGGTATTTAACACTGTCTGTCAAATGTTTCAGCTGGTTTGCATCCTTTTACAAGCTATTGCTTGCTGCATTAATGCAGTTGTTTCAAGTCTGTTGAGAGTATGAAGGGGGGTGGAGGGATATGGGAAACTTTATTCCTATTTCTTTTTGATTGTGTTTCCTTTAAGCTGTTATTTTTGTCTGTTAAGCTATATAACTCTATTGATGACACATTTATGTACGCACACCTACACACCTTAGGTCATTAGATGTCTGATCCAGAAGGTGGAAAGTAGATTGGAAAGTTTTGGCTAAAGGAATACATATTCAGCGGAAACAATGCACACATCTGAAACGTGCACTGAAGAACCTTTGTTCTGCTTTCATCTCTTTCAAGCTCTAGTGGAGTCATGAGAAGTCCTAAACAATGGAGAAATAATTTGAGGAACAAACAGGTTTAAAATATGCGTGAAGAAGACTTAGTCAATGAAAACATTTTAAATTATGTAGTGATTTCTAGCCAAACTGTCTTCCATCCCTTAGGTAAAAGTTATGTTCTGTTGTGATTATTTACCACAGCTGAATGATCATGCATACTTCAAATGAAAAATCATTTTGTATGTATTTACATTTAGAAAAGACAGTCCTGTAAGTTGTAACCTCACTCTGCATAGAGATATATTTCTCCTACTACTCTTGGTTGTTCATAACTCTGGGTAGTAATTTATCTATTGTTCAGTCAACACGGACTGGAACAAGTGGCTGCATTTAAAATAGGATCCAGTGCTTGTTCCTGGTGTATCCATAGACTGGTATCTATGTTGAACTGAACCTATACTATGTTCAAAATGGGATATTCAGAGGTCATCTCTGGCTTTGAAGCAAGGATTCACCTCTGCCCTAGCTGTAGACACCCATACCATCTCTAGCTGTGTTTGTCTGAGGGGAGGGAAGGAAATGAGTAAGCAGTGAAGTTGTGGGGCAGATGAAACAGGAGGTGGTAACTTCTGGCTTGCATGGCATGAATTTGAAACTGTTTGAAGCAAACTGTGTAAGTGATACACTGGACAATTATGGAGCTGTCTTTGATATTTCAGAGAAGCAATTCATAGTTTTCAGGATGCGAACAAGGACTAATTGAAAGTGTTTCAATGTAGTTAAAGAGATTATGAATTCCTTAAAGTTCAGAAAAAGAGTAAGATGCATATGGAGTCTAGATTTCAGCAATGTGAAGGCAGGGGGTCAGGAAGCAAATGTAACTAGTGAAAGAAATCTAAATCCTAAGGAAAAAGTCCATTTTTCCAGAACACTGGGACATGTCATTTGACTTGCGTCCAAGGGAATCTGTGGTAAAACAGTCTGCGGAGAGAGAGGAAAGTTATTTGTGCAACTTCCCTTCTGTGTTTTCTCTTTCTAAGAGTTTTTAAAAGTGATGCATTCTCAATATGTAAATCTCTTCAGACCTTTAAGGGATACTAAACAAATAGAGGAAAGGGAAGATTTTAGGATGAAAAGCCATTAAACATGTGACAACATGTTTGAGGGCAGTAATGCATTCTCTTCAGTTAGAAATGTACTGATCTCAAATATACTTTCGCAAATCAGATAGTCACAATGAGAAATTGAACATGATAATTCTTTCCCTCTTTTGCTTTCTCACAGAGAAGCCATTTATATTTAGGACTGCAAAATGACTTCTCAGTTTTCAATTTTATCTGCCCTACTGAGCAGTAATTTATACACAGGCTGTTTTCTTGTAGATCTTTGTTATTTTCAGATTAATAAAACATCTTTTTTTAAGATAATCAGCTAGAAGTGATCTGGTATTGCAGTATAAAAGAAATCAGGTGAAGATGGAAAACCATCCAAAAATATTTGCAAACACAAAACAAGAACATGTTGGGAAGGTGTAAGGTTATTGAGAAGTGCCAGAGAATGAGCATGTGCTACCATTTCTGCACAGAGTGTGCCCATCTGGTCCCGTGAGGGCAGTTCTGGCATGTATATATTGCATGCAGTATATTTGTAGAGCAAGATTGGGAGTTTTCCTAAAACTCAATTAAGACAAGATCAGATTTAGTCTTAATTTAAATGTACAGCACAGGGCTAGTAAAACTATACTGTGAGTAGGGGATTTTATTTTTTGGGTGTGTTTGGCTTCATTAGTAGAATTCTTTAAAACTATTATCACTTCACATTGTGTGCTGGTCAGTGTTTGCAATGCAGTCTCCTTTCTTAAGGGCCTTCTATGATAAGAAATTACTCTGGCCTAAAGTCTCTTATTCAAGGCTATTTCCAAAGCCCAGAAATAAAAAACGTTTTAAAAAATTTAGCGAGTCAACTACGTCTGAAATTTCCTAGATTGCTCCAGTCAAACAAAGGAGAGCAACAAAGATGGTGAAGGGCCTTGAAGGGAAGCCATATGAGGAGCAGCTGAGGTCACTTGGGCTGTTCAGCCTGGAAGAGACTGGGGGGAAACCTCATTGCAGTCTGCAACTTCCTCGTGAGGGGAAGAGGAGGGGCAGGCATTGAGCTCTTCTTTGTGGTGACCAGTGACAGGACTCAAGGAAATGGCCTGAAGCTGAGTTGGGAAGTTTAGGCTGGATATTAGGAAAAGGTCCTTCACCCAGAAGGTGTTTGGACACTGGAACAGGCTCCCCAGGGAATGGTCACAGCACCAAGCCTGACGTCAGTTCAAGATGCGTTTGAAGAATACTCTCAGGCACATGATGTGACTCTTGCGGATGGTTCTGTGCAGAGCCGGGAGCAGGACTTAATGATCCTTGTGGGTCCTGTCCAACTCACCTTATTCTGTGAAATAAAACTAGTTAATTTCTGTGTCTCATATTTCTGAGGAGGCAGGTTACCTAACAGGCCAAAAAGAAGCTTTTTATTTCAGACCAAAGTGATTTAGATTATTATTTAATGTGGTTACAACTTTTGAAGTTTTTCTGTGCTTTTTGGTCAACACCACAATGTTCTTACCAGTTTCATATCATAGAAAGATTTCCAGAGAGATCTTAGCAGAATGAACATAACACAACTATAGTATAAAATGCCCACTTCTCCCATAATTGCTGTGTTTATTTGGTTCGACATCCTTTTTTCCCTTGAGAGTTACCAAACCACTCTTCATTTCACTGGCTGTAGACGTGCTCTTACCATGTTTGCCATATCAGTAGAGATACCAAAGGACAGAACTTTAAAGTCATTGTGAAAGGCTATGTGCAGGTCTCAGCACTGTGTGCCATCTTGTACTTCTTGGCAGGAGAAGGCAAAGGAGCCTTTTGTTAAGAGGTGTCTGAGTGGTTGCCAGCGTCAAGGAATGCGAGAAGCTTGAGGAAGTGGTGCAGAAAGGATGAGTGCAGTCAGGGAATAAGGGGCATGGCACTTTGAAGGTGCTGCCTCTAGACAGACACGCTGAAGTACAGCCTGTGGGAACGTTGTACAGCTTTGACCTCATTTGAGCTGTGCATTCCTTGTCTTTTCAGTGCAGCAGGTTATGTCAAGAGAAATTTCCCACTCCTGTTCCCTGATCATTTGTGAGCGTGAATGGGTGGTGTTCAGTCCAAGCTTAAAACTGAGGTTTGGACTTCAGCTGAAAAATGTGACCTAATGTCATAATACTGCTTCTCAGAGTGAGAACAGAGAGATTCCTAACAGCTGCATCTATGAGGTTTTTTCCAATACAATATTATTTTTTTTGTTAAGCTGGGGTGATCTAAATTCCCTGATTTCATGTATCTCCAGAGTATGTTTTAAAATGCTGTCTGTTCGTCAAAAGGCATGGAAGTTTAGGATTTGATCTGTTAGCGTGAGGTCCCACATGAAGAAAATGAGTGAAGGATTAATAATCCAAGCCTTAAATGTTCCAAACTTGGTATTGATACTGATTTCAAACAAACCAGAAAAGCTTAATCTTTCAGGTAAGCTGCTGCAGCAGCATTTTAAGAGCTGCCAAAATGAGCATGTGTGGCTCTGTAGTTTCAGGTGGCTTCTTTTTCTTTGAAGTAACATGTGTGGTCAACCTCAGTTTCTGTAGTAGTGGAAATGGAATGTAGTCAAATTTGGATGCTACCTGATAGAACAGATTGAGAAAATGTGACTAAGCTGAATAATGATGGTTCTTTGATGTATTTTTGATTTGCAGATCCTTGAAATTTACTGATGGCAGTGTAAAAAAATCACTTCAGAGACTGTAAGCCTACTTGCAGTGGGCTGTATTCTTTCACGTCCTTTTTTAAACCTCTCGGAAGTAGCCTGTGAACCACAGGTTGAAAACCACTGAGTTTAGACCTGAAAATAACAGAAAGTAGAAAGTATTTTAAATAGGTAAAATCTTCCTTCTCATTTTTATTTTCAGGACTTTAATTATGGGAATTTAATTATGGAAACTTGGTGCGTGGTTCTTGTTACCCACGTGTGCATTTTAAGTTGCTGGTCTTCACCCATTGCCTAGATGAAATAATGTTGTTCCACCATTAGTATGGTATTGTCATGCTAACAATGAAATCTTTGATACTGGAAGTGAATGTAAATTGAAATAATTAAAATGTTCATTTATGTTTTGTGTCAATATGGCCTTTCTAAAATAAATGATGCTTGTGGCATTTGGGATATTACTCTCTTATCCTTCTTATATATAAGAGACATCAGAAGCACATGTTTGTGTGTTTTAAGTGACTGCATCATGAAACAGCTGTTGGTAATAAGCAGTTGGTAAATTTTCACTAGTAAAGATTGAGAAACTTCATTTAGGCTCCTCACTATGTAAAGAAGCTCCAACAGGAATTATTTGTGAATTCCTGTCAGAAGTTAATTTAAATGGAAGCATCCAAACATAGTGTGATTAATAGTGAGAGCATCCAGATTAAAATTATATAAATACAAGATGATCTGTAATGTACAGAGTGTTTTTGCACAGTCAGAGCTGGTTGTATATTTGGATGGTGTTTTGTCTTCAAGTAGACATTCTGTAAGAACCTAATGGAGAAGTAATCATTTTTCCATTTGTGTGAGTTTGCCAGTAATATGTTTTTACTTAAGCTGAGATTCTGCCAAACTTCATACCTATTCATTTGTAAAACCACATTTGCTCTTCTGCATTTCAGCTCTTACTGGGCTTCCTTTATTATTGTGAGATGTGATATATGGATTTACTTATTTATTTAAACTTACTGTGCTATTATCGTTGATGCTGATAGCAGAAGCTTAGGATAGGCACTTAGATTACATTCAGCTGCCAAACATTAGATATCTTAATTTCAGTGTCTTCTAACTGTCAGAGAGGTAGCTTTGGGATGAAATTTTCGTCCGAAGTTATAGATGCTCTCATTAGTGGAGAAAAGTTTCTTTATTCTTTGAAGTATCAGTACTGTTGAGATCTGGTAAAAATGAAAGTTTTCGGGTAGATCCTAAGTTTAGATAGAAATCTCCCCCAAAAATATTTTCAGGGGTTTTCTTAGCTGTAAATCTCAGGAAATTGCCCCCTGTACTACTGCTAACAAGTTTCCCCCAGTACCTTTGATTTAAACCCAAAAAAGATAAAAGGCTTGGATTTTAGGGAGATTTGAAAATTAAACATTTATTACCTCTACATGTCTGATAGCCCGAGAATCTTCCAGGACTGAAAAACAAATGCAATGTGTCTGTCAGTAAAGCAAGAACTCTTCCCCTCTGCAGTTAGCTGAAATTGTAATTTCTCTTCCTGATTTCAGGCTGTCGGCTCTTAGAGACTGTTGGCAGTGCAGGAGCGAGTGCTGCCCATGCTGCTCCTTCCCTCGGAGTAATTTTGTGTGATGCTGAAACTGGGGGTTGTGCTTGCCTGGACTCATTTAACTTTTCTTATCAACAAAGTCCATGGCAGTCTTAAGAGCTCTATGAATGACATTGAAAGAAGCCACAGCAACAGGAGATACTTCAGCACACTTCTGCTTTTCTCAGGGTACTAGAGGCAGAGAGTATAGACATGCTGTGTGTCTCAAAGGGACTTTGAGTAGGTTATTTCAGCTTGAAAAGGGGTTAGACTTAGATGACTGCAGTGTCATGCGGTTGTAACTGAAGGTGCCTATTGAGGATAATTCCTTTCTATAACTGAATCTCAGCAGTTTTGTCAATGATGAGTAAGTGGAGAGAGGGAGAAATGATCCATTTGTCGTGGTGAGTGATGTGGAGGCGAGACAGTGCTCCTGAAAGGAGACATCAAAATGCACAAGCTGCATGAAGCACCTTCTTCAGTACCTGCTCCTCCTGCAGCAACAACGGGCAAGTGCAGGGGAGAGGGCAGAGAGGAGAGAGTGATGTTGGCTTACTTTTTCCTTTTCAGTTTTGGGGGCAGATTGGTGTTACTTGGGTGACTCCATGCACAGTTGTATGTGTAATCGCGTCCATCTAGCAGTTCTGCATGTTTAGATATTTTCCTTTCCTTCTAATACCTAATGCTCCTGAAAGTAGATTTGTTGCTCATGCAGAAGTAACATTTTTGCTTTAATCCTGTTTGCAATTGCAAGTAATATCAGTTTCTAATTAAATCAGATTTTTTTAGGTAGCAGCAAATACTATTCAAACAGCTGAGTTGTCTGTGAATGTTTCTGAATAAAAAGCCTGGAGGTGGGGGCGAAGATGTCTGTCTGTAAGCAGTTATAGTTATTGCTTATAATAAACTGGCTTTTCACATAAAACTTCTCTCAAACCTAATTAGCTTTTATATTTTCTAAAACTTCTTTGGCAGCCAAGGCAACATGCCTACTGCCTGTTCAGTTCTTTTATTGGGTTGAACTAGAACTAACATTTAGATAGAATACATTGTGACATTTGGATTTGACGTAAATGTTTCAGGGAAACATGCATCCTCCATGGGTGATTCTCCTGTCACCATTATGATGTTGTACTGTAAATATACTTTGTAAGTGGGTTTTCAGTAAAATTGGTGATGCATTTATTGCTTGTTCCTGGTCTATTTTTCCTCATAGTATAAAATTACGGCTCCAAGTTACTTTTTTTTTTAATTAAAGTTATTTTCTAGAAGTTTGTCATTTTTAAGTAAATCAGGCTGGATATTCCTGTGCTACTTCTCAGTGATTATCTCTCTGCAAAAGGAAATGTTAACTCTAATCTTCTGCTGTAAGGGTAAATAGAAAGAGACATTGTCTATTTGAATGTTTTAAAATGAAATAATTTTGATATCATGATATAGTATCTTTTTAATATATCCTGTTTTTCTAGCTAACAAGAACGGTAAAGAGACTTTTAAAGCATGTTTAATTCCTTTTAAAGGAATGCTTAAGGCTCTCCTACTGACTATTCCTCTTGTTAACCCCTGCTCCTGTAGGGAAATGGCTCTGCCATCATCTTGCTGGCTTGTACCTGAGTGGCCACAGGCACTTGGTGCTGCCTTGGTTGTAGCTTTCTCCTTGAGAGAGCTGGTTGATGATCTCATGGCCTTTTTGGAGAAGACCACTCACCAGAAAGTCTGAGCTCATTATTAGTGGATTGAGCTAGAGGAAATTATTTTTCCTCTTACTGGCTGCTCTTTGGTAAAGCAGTTACAGTAGATTGTAGGTTACTGGACTTCTGACACTAACAGGAATAATGTTTTCTGATTGAGACAAGATTTTGAGCCTGGGGTTGTTCTGGTGCTATGTGAGAAGAAAAAAGTGGTGGCACCTAATTCAAAGCAGATTCTATTCAGTTTTATGGTCTGGAGGAAATTTCTTCCAGGTTTTTATAAAGTAAAGATACAGATGAAATGTTGATTTGTGTCAATATATTTTATTTAGTATGAAATGCATAAAATGCAAAATTGATTATTTTTGGTTCGACTGTAAATATTTGCATTATGAAGCAAGGTTAGTCTGTGGTTCGTATTAGGTTATGATAAATTGGAATTTATAATTAGTACAGTGAACTTTGGGCAAGATGCTTTCTTTATGTAAATTGTCTTTGGGTCATCTGAAATACCAGTTCTAGCACTCAATACAGGTTGAAGTCTTAGTGATTACAACAGGTCTTGTCAGAATTTCAATGGAGTATGTATCGTTTGAGTTCATGTCTATTCCTTATTTATAAAGTATTTGTAGGTTAGTTTCCATTGGATTTAATGACAGAATAGAAGTTGGGAGTTTCTTCTTTACCATGCCACAGTTAATATAAGTAGATCGCATGAATCACATCTTGCATGTGATGATGATGATGTTGTGAGCCTTTACAAATTTCAGAGGAAATCAAGACTTGGAGCTTGTGAAATATGCTTGTTCTGATTTTCAGGGTTTGATTAAACTCAAATCCAGGAGATGCCAGTTTGTGGTATTAGTAACCTTAAAGCATTATTTATATTTTTTAAAGAAAATATTTCAACATCTTGACAGAATTCTGAACATACGTATCTGTGGCTAATTTTATAAAATAATTTTCAAATATATGGTTTAGAAAGAATTACGTGGCATTTTAGGATTAAATTCTCCTTTATGCAAATTTATAAAAAAAAAAGGATAGTAGCAATTTGACCCTTAATCTATAGTTCCTTAATGTAATATGGATCTGAATTTAGCTGACGTTTTGTTTATGCTTAGATTTGGAAGCCAATCCGAAAGGGAGGATCAAAGGTCAAAGGGGAATATTTAATGTTTGTACCTTGTTCTTTTGGTGGAGGAGGAGCTTGTTCTCCCATCTCTGCAGTGGATGTAGGAAGTCCTGCCAGCCTCATACCAAGCTGCCCAGTCCAAGCCCGGCCTGGTCCCATGCAGAGCTCGGCTGCGTTGTTGCACGTGGTGATGTCGGTGTGCGAGCGCGAGCCTCGCGCTGCTCTGGCTCAGGGCCGTGGGCACGCTGACAGCAGCGGCACTGCTGGCCTGTCTTCCAGGGGCAGGCTGCGGACAAGGCTCGGCTCTGCCACCTCCTGCAGTAGCCAGCAGAGCTGAGCAGGCGCCCGGGGGCGGGAGATGCTCTGCCATATTAAAGGCTGCTGCATATCCCACCCTGGCATATGTTCTGCATAACCCCCGCAGGAGCTGTCTGCATCAGCCAGAGCCCTCCAGCCTGCGCTGCTGTGCTGCCATGAAGTCTCTCTCAGATAACCTCTGGTTCTCATCTGGACAATTATTGTTTTAATATTGTGCTGTCTCTTCCAAAGCCGTGATCTCCAAATGGTTGTTTTGTTGGTTTTGTTGTTATTTTTCTTTAAAGTAACAGCTGTTAATTATCAGCTGCAAGAATAGTCTTTAACAGTTTAACATCAGACTGGAAATTAAGTGGGCCTGCTCTGTTCCTGCAGGAATCAGCAGGACACACATTTACATTCATTTAATTTTCAAACAATTTCATGTTTTCTTTTTGCTTACAGCATTTGAGGAAGCTGCTGTTGTTTGGTGAGTTCTCAATGCAGCACTGTTTTTGAAAACAGAGTTTTGACTCTTAAAATCTCCGTTTATTTATGCCTCACTGTTCCAGGGCAAGTATGTGCTTTTCTGAAGTGTATATATGGTGCTAAATTTTTAAACTGCCATTAAAAAAAACTTTGAACCTCAGCTTAATACTATCAAAACATCAAGTCTTAGCTACAGAGGATCCAAATGTTCTTGTTAATATGTAGTAGGTTTTAGAGTCTCTGTTTGTGGAAATATTTGAAACCTGACTGGACACAGCCCTGAGCAACTTGCTTTGGTTCTCCTTGCTTTGAGTGAGAGTGTTGGACCAGTCAATCTCCACAGGTGATTTTCAACCATTGCTGGAAACTGCTGAATTCCCAGACATTCAGCAGTTTCCAAAGGCTGACAGAATCATTCCAAGACCCTCACTCTTCATTGGTGGCTTGTCTTGCAGGATCCAGGAGTAAGAATAATGACCAATCCAGAGAAGCAGGTGTAGGATAGATGCTCATTGCCCACGTGACAGGGTAGAAAACCTGAGTATGAACCTGCTGGTGCAAACTTTGGCATCTGTTAGAGAAAACAACATAGTTATATTTGAAAAGGATGAGTTGCCCATTTTAGTTTTGTTAGTGCCTTTGTTTAAAATCGTGTAACTGACCTACAGCTTCTCAAATGCTTCTAAGAGACTTTCCCATTATAAAGTAGGGTGGGGATGAAAAAGAGGGCTAATATGGTTAAAAAAAAAAGCATGTTCCAAGATGTTCTTCTGCAAAATATATGTTGTTGGGCTCACAAGTAATTAGATGTATAAATGTGTTAATGCACCTTCACACAATTGTAAGGAATTTTATTGCTAGAATTGAAGTTGATTATTTAAGTGCTATGTAGCATATCTGTGACTGGAGAATCATTTTGGAAATGGTGGTGTAAAAAATAGGACATAAAATAAGCTGCATTTTCGAGATTTAGTAGGTGTAAGGATCTCTTAAAATACCAGAAAGCCATCTTATCCTATGCTTACATATTTGGATACCTAATAAAACAAAAAGACTATAGTTGGGATTTTCTTTTCAAGTCTAAAAGGAATTGATTAGAAATGAAGCATGAGAAATTTCTCTCCAGAAGTTTTTTTTTTTTTTTAAGTGCTTGTACCTGAATGAAAAATGTATTTTAAATGAAATGGTCTTTCAGCATATGTTTATGCCAGTTCTAGTGATATTACTCATGGAAAGTCTCCTGTGTGGATCTGTCACAACCTAAGGGAACAAATTATTCCCTTTTAAGAGAAGGGGGAAAACAAATATAGCACTACCTAACTGAACTTCTATTTCACTAATTCCAGCTACTTATTTTTGTCAGGTTTTTTTCCCCCTTTTGGTTACAATCGTATGAAAGGAGTTTGTTGTCTGTAAAACATGCAATTCATTAATCCATTTAAAATTTGTGGGGATTTGGTCATTACTTTTATTTGTGGGGTTTTTTTCACTGAGGTTGCTACATACTTCTGTTTGTAATACAATATGAATGAGAGGGTGTCCAATGTTGTAAATGGTTAAAGGATAAAATATAGTATACCTAATGTTTAGCTTACTTTCATTTGGAGATATTTAATTCAGATCTTTTACTGTAGATGCCCAGTGGTTGCATATGAGAGAAGTAAAATAATGATATTTCAACTATGACAATGAGGAGACCAGAGAAGTCATCGATGAACCCTAGAGGCCTAAAAAGAGAAAAATGAGTAATTTATTAACAAGGCACTCAATCTACTTATGTTGCTCTACAGACATTTCAGTACATCTTCCTACCTTTAAATCTATCTGAGAAAAGTAACTGAGCTATTAAAAGTGCTTGTTAAGGTAAAGTAAACTTCAGCTGATATTTTTTGTGTTGTTTTAGTTTCACATGAAAAATGCAACCTTTTTCTGAAGAATGAGTAACCTACTCTTTTTCTTAACTTTCCTGTTTGATTTTTTTTTTCCTGTCTGTTGCTATAATCCTTTTTATACTGTAATGCTACAGTTTCTTCATAGGGGATTAATAGATTTTGCTGGAAACACTAAACTAGTACCTCAGTTTTACAACCTTTTTTCCAATGAAGAAAAATATTTTCCTCAATGGACAGAATGGAACACTTCTTGGTAAGTGTCAGCTTTGAATGATTATAAACTAGATCACAGAAAAATACCAAAGCAACTGTATTTTCCTGTATTTAAAAAAAAAAAAAAAGGAAACAAAAAACCCCCCAGCAAATGAGTACTTTAAAAATTATAAGTGCACTGTCATGATTAAATTTGCAGAAGTTATTTTTGAAAGATAGAAGCATATAATTTTGATTGGGTCTGCAGGAAGCACTTCTACTTTATGTAACATTTGTCTTGAGTATGTTGAGATGGAGAGTAAACTCAGTAGGTGAATGTATCTTCTGTAAACCAAAACAGACAGCTTATTTTTTAGGTGAATTCCAAATCAAAATAAACTAAGAAGAAATAACATGGCCAGAAAGATGCGGTCACAGTTTTTCTTAGTATTTAATACCTCAAAGAACTTTTCCTGCCAGCATTTATTCTGATTCTAGAATTCTTAATTTACTTTGAGTTTCTCTATGTGGAAAACCTAGGTACTTCAGAGTTCAGTAAGCTCTGCCAAGAAGTGTCTGTAGGTTAAAAATATTTAATATGAAGTCTTTGGATACAGCCTCTCTGTTAAGAGGGGTGGGGAGAGAGAAGAGAGAAGCAGCAGCAGAGGATCTTTGATTCTCTCCCTGCGTGCAGAGTCTTTCTATATTGCATTGTTCAACCCTAGTAGAATGGGTATAGTTGACTCCAGCTTTTCCTCCTGGATATGTGCTGAGGAGAGGGTTGGGCTAGTAAGGAGAGATTGACTACTAAGATCAGTGGTATTGCAGGAAAGCACAGAGGGGAAACAGAATACAGCCAAAGCTACAGGTCAGAATTTTGCGTGAATCAGGACTGTGGAGGCAGCACAGCAGCACTGGCCAGGCTGCCTCGCAATTGCCCAGAGTGAGCATTAAAGAAAATGACAGTTGCTGGAGGTGCAGTTCTCCAAGAGGCATTTTCCTCCATATGCTGTGGTCTTGTCCAGTTATGCTCCACTCTGGGGACAAAGTCTCTGTGGGAGTTAATGTGACTCTAAGCTCCAGCCTTTGGTCTGGATTAACTGGCTGCACTTCAGGCACAGCAGTTGCTGCATCTGTGTTGCTTGTTCTAACAGATAAATATGATTCCCGAGAGCCATTATAGCACTGGAATGCTGTGTTCTTGTAGCCTTTCTAGGTAACTTCAAACTGACTGTTCACATGTGATGCTTCTAATGCAATGTTATTTGATTAAATCTGAATGCTCTATGAAGTTCACTGACAAATAAATTGGTTGAGAGATCTGTATTCACTCAAGAACCTGATGGACTCTCCCTAGTGGATAATTTTTTTTCTTGAATGTCCTGTGTCCCACAGAAAGGTGGTGTGGGTATGACAGTGCATGCAATAGGAAAATGTTTTGGTTTAAAAATTAAATGGGCTTTAGTCAGACATGAATTTTTCCCCATATTTTATAAATTGTCAATGATAATTCCAAATACAGGTGGTACTAGCAAGGTCTAGGTATTTCTTTATAGGCAGGAATCTTTTTTAAAAAGTCTTGTTTGTTTCCACAACCTTGGTATTTGATAATGCTTCAACTTGAGTTACTATGCACGAACATGAACTACCATGTTCCAGAGTTTTACCCTTTGCCTCTGCTGTTTCTAAAAACAGCCAGGATAGATCTTACCTCTTGTAAGATCCTGCATGGCTGGAAATGGACTGGGTGAAACACCAGCTTTCACCATGTGCTATCACTGCAGGGGTTTCTGCTTGGCTGAGCTGAGAAGAAGCTGTTGGCAGGACAGTGTTGGTGACAGCCTTCCGCTCTGGAACTTGCAGGTTCTTTTGGTCTGCTGTGTTTCATGGCGTTGAGTCAGGCTTGTCATCTTCACCAAGCACTTGACAACTGTGAGGGACAGGGGCTAAAAAAGGCTGCTTATCAAGCCCTTCAGTGGGGAGCAGTCTTCATAGGCTTTTTGGGGAGCATCGTCATCTTTTTGGACTGTGCCATGTTTTTAATGTGCATCTAGGTGATTTCATTTCGAGATTGTGAATAAAGGAATGAAATGTGAGTGTTTAACATCACCTAGTGTTTCTCTTCTTTTTGAAGCCTGACTGCCAAAGTCAGTTGAGTTTCTTTGTCTCCCTGTGCTTTTCTCCTGGGTAAAAGCAGGTTAGATAAAATCCTGTCAGTGTTTGGCTATATTTTTTTAATGCTGTATGTACAGTTTGTTCCCCTGTGTTCACTGGGATAATTTTGTTGTGTAAAACTGCTGAGTGCTGGCACGATTGGTCTTGAAATTACAAAGTATATTCATAAAGAGCTTACTCATTTCCATGCCTATTATATTTTAGAAGCGGACTCTTAGGGCTTTCATTTCTTATGTCAGTCCTGAAGCCTTTCTTTCCTTTCTTTTAATGGTAATTGATTATAGATAGGTAAATTTAGAACATATTTGAATACAACCATGTTTCATTTATACTGCTTAGAATTAATTTAATGCTGTCACATGGTAATCACATAAAATGTGCTTCTTTCGAGTTAAATTTGTCCTCTTGCGTTAAGGTAATGTTGATTCTACAACATTATCAATATGGATAATGTCACAGTTTCTCTCCTTGGCATTGCTGCAGAAAGGAGACAAGCAGTAGCTAAATTTTCTCTGAAGTTCCTACTGTACTACAGTGTTTAAAGTAAAAATAAATTACTTGACTGCTTTTTAGTTGGATGGTTAACTTGGAAGTAGATTTTGGACCTGAAGCTCAGATTTTAAAGCTCTGTGCAAGAGCAGAAAGGAGCTTCAACTCCAGCTGCTTCATGAGCAGTGACAGCACTTGTTTCCTGAAACTGTCGATGAAAGTGGTGGGGGCAGTCACAGGTGACTGTCACCTTCAGTCTTGAGACATGCCACCCTAAGTCTTTCACTTTTCACTGCAGACATGGGACGTGTATTTCTTCTGGGGATGAATCCACAGCACCCGTTTTGTTCTGATAACAGCATCTGGCACTAGATTGATTTAACAGGCTCTGAGGTTTGCTCTTTTCAGATATGCGCTTGTACAGCAGCTTCTGTGCAGCTCTGACATGGCCACACGCTACTGTTGTTTTTTCTGCCTCCTAGCACCACGTGTGAAGCTAAAGCTCTTTGACACCTGCCATTTGGACCCTTTTCTTACTGAAAAATGTCATCGTTTTCAGACAAGATGAAGACAGATATCAGATCATTCTTCCCTTTGCAGGGATGTGCTGAGGGCATGGTTCATACATAGCTGAATAAAGGATTCCAGACTGGAGCTATACAGTTAGTTTTATTAGTTTAGTATGGTAACTAGTTCTTGATTTGGGACCTCATAGAGAGTTTTATCTAATACAAAAGAAATTAAAGTGTGGTAACTCATTGTCACATTTGCAATAATTCTCAAACCTCTTTCATTCTGTTTCAAGTAGCAATTGTCTTGCTGTTTTATTGGCAGGAAATGTCACATCATTTTGGGGAGAAATGATGGTAGTTGAAGAATTGAAATCAGAGAATTTTGAGCTCTTCTAATTCTGTAATCAGCGAAATTTTTTGAGGGATATATTTTCTGCATTCATCCCAATCTGAAAGTAGAACTGGGCTGCATTTTCCAAAGTAATAACATTTCTAGAAGGAGTAGCTTTAAAATACACTGTCCCAAGTGCTTCCTGTGTATTCTTGAAAGGTTTTTATGCTAGCAGATAGGCAATCAGGTTGCCTGACTCAGAACATAATTGTCCTTAAGTTTGAAATATCCTTTTATTACATTTGATTGCAGGCAATGAGCTCTTAGAATGAAAAATCAACACACAGCCTTCTTATAGACTTCAAGCAGTAAAAGACAAAAATGCTGGGCTTTTTAGCCCTAATATTTCCAGCCTCCAAGGGAGTGGGAAATACTAAAAGACAGCTATTTCAATAACTAATTTTTTTAACATACTAATCTTTTAGTCTTTTTCATACATTTCTTTTGAGATCTGGATGCTGGTCTTTTTAATTAAACTGTCTTTCATTTCTTATATTGCTTTAAATTTCTTATAAACAGGCATTGAGGAATTTTTGCATTTTATCTGTTCATGAAAGACTATAATTTGGTATTTGCGTGTTTTTCTTCATCTGAGAGAGTGTACTTCGATTCTGTAGAGAAGTTTGGTTTTGCATAAGCATACTGGAAAAAGTGGGAAACAGAGTATCATTGTAAGGCTAAGTGTTATTTTAAGATAAGTCATTTTTTAATGATCTGAAGCAACAATACCAACACTGATTAGAGTATCTTGCTAAAGATGGATTGAAACATGCCTAATTCTTTTCTCTTGAGTGGGTTCTAAAGATCTGTACTGTCTACCAGGAAAGCCATCATCTTAACTGGTGCTAAATATCATTTGTGGCTGAACAGGAGAGAAATAATCCCTAATGAAAGGATGATTGCCTCGAACGTCTGTCATTTCAGCAGCTGCTTGATAAGGTGCTTATTTATTGTCCCTGCTGTGGGGTCACCAAGCTGTTTCAGAAGTAGGGTTTGTAACTGAAAGAGGTGTTGTTATTCTGTGTTGTAATCCGCTGCAAAACAGAGTCCCTGGTATGAAATAATGTAGTAATTTTTACTTTACAAAATAGATTGAGTTGGTCAAGAGAAAATTCCTTTCTTTGCATGGCATAATTTCTACTAAACTTTGTAAAATACAGAACAAACTCATTCATACATGGCTAGGAACACTGACTTTTTTTTGTTCTGACTTCAAAATGCTAGTTGTAAGCAGAATGTCATGTAATATTTTCTATGGAAAGTTACAGAATGCAGCTGAGCAACCATGTGTGTATCACTGCTCATCATTTGGTGTGCTCTCTGAAGGCTCTGTGGGGTTAACTTCTTGTGTGCTTGGGAGCTCCGAAGCAGGAACTGTACTTCAAGACTTATATTATGGTGTCTCTCCTGTATCTAATTGAATAGCTGCAACTGTGAGTCACTATGAGCTTTTTCGTAATACTTTTACTAAAGATGACTATAACAGCTTTTGTCTCATTCGACTGATTTTGCAGGGTGGACTGTCATATAAGCAAAACTTTAATGGCGTGTAGTCACTAAAAGTTTTGAGTGTAGCAATGAAATTCAATGAAAATTCCTATCTAACAGTGTATTTCAGTATTAAATATATTTTACAATGAAAATATCTCCCAGGTTCTATATATTGTTAACATTTAAAGCTAGTTCTTTATATTATTTAAAAAACACAGATGAATTGTATGCTTTTTGCCTTGATTCTAATGAATAATGATTGCTTTCTAGTATAATCTTTTCTCGTGATCCTAACATCTTCCTTTGCTGTACCACTACTTTATTGGTGGTGGGGAAACACCAGATTATGAATCTTACCTCATCTATAAGAATGAACAGGCTTTTGACAATCTCTTCAGCCTTTTTATTCTTTGAATACATTATTCAATGTATACCAGAACCTTTTAATCTTGC
Source organism: Cnemophilus loriae (assembly GCA_013397755.1). NCBI lineage: Eukaryota > Metazoa > Chordata > Aves > Passeriformes > Corvidae > Cnemophilus > Cnemophilus loriae. Next base: position 3,407,292 of record VZTF01001657.1, read on the forward strand.
ACTTCCATGACTTATGTTCCTCATATGAAGAAAAGCAATGGCATAGCTGTGTCAGAGCCATGGTGTGTCAATCCTGGTGTCCTGTTCCTGTGGCAAAGCGCGTGTGGCTGCACAAATCACAGCCCAGCCTGTGCTGTGCTGCAGGCTCCAGCTAGCCACGGTCACCACCGCAGCAGAAGGAACTGTGCTCAGCACAGAGGTGCTGGAGTATTCATGTGCCCAAACGTGAGTTGCAAGGAGGGGCAGGTAACTCCGCCTTTGGTAATGGTGAGGAGTTGAAGGGGCTGCGCAAGTTGCTTCTGCCCTGGGCAATGTCCTGCTTGACAGGAGTAGAAAGAGCAAGACAAGTCAAAATGCAAATGAGCGGGTTATTGCTGTTTCCTATGAAGAGCTTTTTCGACCTTGCTTGGGTGATTTTCATTAGTCATCAAAAATGGGGGTGTAGGGGGACATATAACAACAGATGCAGGCATCCTATTTCTGTAGTGCAGCTCTCAACCCTTTTGGGTGTTAGGCTCTTCTGGAACTGGTTATGACTTCTGTGTTTTCAGTAAGGCCCAGGGGATTTGTCATTCATAAAGTAGCCCAATCTTCTTTTGAGTGTGTGCTTAATTAAGTCTTCCCTGCCCCTTCTTAGTTTGTTTTTAATCATAACATCTGTCAACATAATTAAAGCTCGATACATTCCAATTGATCATCCAAATGCAGCGTTCTTTTCTAGAGAACATTTTGTCATTTTACTTAATTTTATTTTTCTGTCCTGGGTGCTTCATAAGCCAATTATTTTAGTAAATAACACAGAATAAAACTTTGACTCTTTTTTACTGTCATACTTCGTGGGAGCCTCTGGCTTTTATAGCCACAAGTTTATGAACAATATATTTATCAATTAACATGTAAAAAGTTGGGTTAGAGGAATTAGCCACGATTACAAAATTATGATTGTGAAGGGAGTTCTTCTGGCAGATCATCATTTTATGGCCGAATCTTGCCGCATTTTGAGGTTGACATACCCTTTGCTTTTAGAGTGACCATGATTTTGTTCCAAGTAATAAACACCAGACTCTTCTTTGTACTTGTATTGTTTCTTAAAATGTTATTTTAAAGGCTTGAAGTTGTAAATCAGGGATTTGGAGGTTGTAGGAACAGCAAGTTATGTAAAGTTGAATAAAGTTGCTTTTTGTTTCTTTGTAGGTTATTAATTCAGTGTTGCATGTGACTATGGGGAAATGACCTCTATGTAGTATAAGAGTCTGAAATCTTGGTAAGATTCATGAAAATGTCAAGAAGGTGCATTCCTCTTTAAACCCACAATTGTCTAGCCTGATATAGCTTTTCTTTGTTATACATACATTAGATTTTTTTACATAGCTTTGAAAAGGTTTACAGTAAAAGCTTACTACTTAAGAAACTTGCAAGTTTTAAAAATCGTAATTAAGTTAAACAGCAGTTGTTAACTAGCTGGTTACATGTCATCTTTATACATTTTTGTAGATGCGTAATAGCTTTGAATTTTAAAAAGAAAGATTAAATTGTAAGTATTCTTAATTTTATTTTTTACCTTTTACAATAAAGGCTCTTTTCCTGTAAAAATTAGGAGATTGAAAATCTGAATGTTTTAAAAATCAAATCATCTTTTCAGACCAAATATGTAATGCTTATTTAAGCTGAGTAAGAAAACAACTTGATTTAGTAAATGTTAAAAGGCTCCTTGAAGTATTTAGAATATAGCTGGCATGGTCTCTAGCATAAAGCTGAGGGCCCACCAGGTGGTGCTGGTGGAATATATTTAATGTTGCTTTAGCTACTTAAACTGTGAATGCGATGGGTGCAGTATAGGAAAACTTCGTTCATATGCAACAAGCCAGTCTGTACAATTGAAAAGAATACACTATAATAGTGTGTAGTGGCTTTGTGATTTGGGCACTTTAATTTTTAAGAATCGGATGTAGATGCTGAGGAAGAAACTCCTATCTGTAGGATTGCTGATGTGGGAAGCACATTATGGAGGCATAGTCCCAGATCCTTCACCTGCTTTTTTGTTAATTTAAAGAGAAGGTTATGAAACTTGTTCATTCATGTGCTAGAAGCATGTCTTATCATAACCACATGCTTATTTACCTACTACATATTGACTTTAAAAAGCGAAATAAATTTTCACTAATGCTGTTTTAACTGTTTAGATTTGGTCAGAATCTTTCCTCCTAAGGAATGCGCAGTAATAAGGGTCTCACTGGGGGTGGCGGGAGCCAGTTCTTTTGGTTTAATCTCTTATGTGACTTAAAAAGTCAAAATAGAAACAAATTCCGAAGATACACAAGATTTTAACACAATTTCACCAATTCTTATGAAGCTTTTCTTTTGACTCTCTTGAGAATTGTATCCATTACAGAAATGGGAAGGGGAGATTGAAGAACACTATGGACCACAGTAGTTTGGAGTAAATTTCTATTGCCTACTCATTTGAGCATGTTTGATTTTGTCTTAATATGCCCGACATAAAATATATATACGTTATTTAAAAGACATGATGTAGAGCATTTAGCAATGTCAAATTAGCTTAAATTGTCTATAAAGCCATCCCCCTTTTCCAAAGAATGATGAGAATTTGGAAAACATACAAAATGTCAGTGAACCAAAGTGACTGTCTCCTGGCTAGTGAAAAAGTAAAATCCAGAACAACTGCAGACAATCCCTAAAGCTATTTTGCTTGTAATCTTGGTATTTTGACCAAGCTAAATGTTTTAGCCTTCTGTGTGCCATTGTCACATCAGTAACCACCTCACTGTTGCAGTATCAAATCATGTGATAGCCACTAATAGTTCTGTAAAAGTTTCGTTGACTATTGTTGAATGAACCAGAGGATGGTTTCTTTTGAGCGTGTGGCCTTATGCGTTTAATCTGGGTAAAAGATTTATTTAACGTCTGGGTTTTACTGTCTTGGGCAGAGCGGTGTGGGGTTCTACGTGAGTGGAAATTCTTGCTCCCCTTTTCCACATCTGCTACACCAAATACTTCACAGAATAACTGCATGCATATGCTAAACCATCTCAGTGGATCTCAAGTATCCAGTGTATGCTGCTTCTGAAAGTGCTTTTTGTATCCTGTTCTCTTTCCTGAGATAATTTTTTACTTGGCTTTCCCCCTACTCCTCACCCCAGTGTATAAATGTTTTTGCTCTTGAGGAAAGGAAATACGCTTTTTTCAAATGTTTCTGTCTCCTAACCTGAGTTTTAATTTTATCTACTCATTTTAGCAAAGAGGTTTTGTACTGCCTACCTTAAAATTTGGCACAAGTCACATATTACCATAGAATGACAGTATTAGTGCAATCCTTCTGCTTCTGCAAATTGTCAGTGTAGTATTAATGAGAAACATTAAAACGTAGAGAGTATTAAAATTCCCATCAAGGTCACATCAGTTTTTTCGCTGCAGAAAATACTGGGAGAGGATCAAGCAATAAGCTGTGTTTAGTGGTACAGTTTACAGTACAGCGCTGTAAAAATTACTGCAAAACACTGATTTATTTTTTTTTTTCAATCTAAAATAGTATTACACTGTATTATCAGTGTATTAAATTTAAAAATTGCGGCGGGCTAACATTTGGGATCTGTTGGAATACGAGGATTGAAGGGAGATTAGTGAAAAGCTGTTAGAAGTGTGTGCTCATGTGTGGTTTTTTGGAAGCAATACTCAGAAAGGGAGCGCTTGCCAGATGCTGCCTTTATAAGGTGTGAACAGGTTAAGAAATATGTTCTGCTGCATTGTTCTTTAAATTACTCGTTCATCAGAGAAATCAGTTTTATGAGTCTTCTGTCAACATCTTTATGTTCAGCAGTTAGGTTTTTGTGATACAATCTTATTTCTGAGCGCTGTGATGGGAATGTTTTATGAATGTCATTTATAGTGAAGGAGTGCTCATAATACTGAATCTTTTTAAAAGATCATGTAAATAATTTCATTTTCATTTGCCCTGTTCACCTGGTCTGAGGATTTTTTTGCTCTGTTAAATTGGTTGTTTGAATGGGGCTGAAATTACACTAATTCTAAAGAGAACAGGATTTTATGCTCTGTATTTATTGAAAGATCCGGTCTGTTTGTACTACTGTTCTTTAGAGTTTTGGGTAACTTTAAAATCTAACTTGTATGTACAGCACTCCACTAAATTCCAGTTTTGACTGGAGAGAGGGGAATCTGTAAAATCAACAGTAAGAAATTCTTACCTTTTGTATTTGCATTTTACACTATTTACTGATACTGTGCTTGGAACGTTGAATGGGAATATATTTTACCTCTGAGCTGTTCTCTAGCTTTTTCTAAAGGGAGGAGCTTCTAAGTATCAGTTTCTTTATTTAAAAATTTGACCTAATAAATGTTCCTAAAAGGAAAATTTATAGTCCAATTTTAAAACAATATAAAGCAAAGTTATGGTTTTTTGCTGAAAGGTCTGTTTCTTAAGGACTGTGGTTTCTCTTCTTATGGCAAAGATTAGGTTATTCTAAAAGTGGAATAGTAAAAGTAAAAATAGTTCTGAAACTGATAGTATTAACCTCCACTGCAGTAGCTGTATGATGCCATAATTATCAACCTGAAATTCTAGTTCTGTTGAAGTTATTTGAAGAAATACACTGTTGATTCAGTGGTGCCAGAATTTCACAGCTGAAAATAAACTTACACTGTGAATACTTGATTGCAGTTTTCTCTTGAGTGGAACTAGAGCACTTGAGGGGTTTTTAATTATGTGTTTGGTTTGAATTTCTGAGTTTATCATCATTACTGAATGAGTTTGAGGTGGATGGTAGGTACATGAACTGTAGTTTAAGTTCCTGAAGACAAGCAGTCTGTTTTTCTTTGGGGATGGCAGTGAGAGCTGGGAGAAGACGACGCTGAATGCTGCTGAGAAGGGAGCTGCAGCTTTGTGGCTCAGTCTGTATCAAGTTGGGGCTTTTTGAGTGTTTTAGGGCAGCTGGCTTGAGGGAATGTGTGTGCACGCTCATGACTTGGATTCACATAATAGTTGAATGTTGGACTTTAGAATGTAGGTGTTTTTAATGAAATTGTCAGGTAGGTTTTGTTTTGTTTATGGAAACTGGTTCACCTGTTTACTTCTGGTAACGCTTGTTTCTTGTATTCATTTTCTGTCCTCTTGTAAAGATTGAGACAAGGACTGATACCATGCTCAGTGTGTATTTATAATAAGGCCAGAATTGATAAAATATGAATGTTGCAGGTCAGGGAGGGGTGTTTTTGCTTAAATGGAGATATTTTCCTTTGTACTGTCTTACTTTTGTAAGTATTCCGTTTATTCAAAACATGAGGCTTAAAAAAAAAAGCTAAATATTCACTTAAGTCACATGCAAAGTCTTTCACTTGTGTTGTTCAGTTATGTGTGGTTTTACATATTTGTTATTTTATTTTTCAGCATTGTCAGTGAAGCAGGAGCATCGATCTACAGTGTCAGTCCAGAAGCATCCAAGGAAATGCCAGACCTAGACCCTAACCTAAGAAGTGCAGGTATGAAGAGTATTTAATTTTATCACATTTCGACATGGAGCTCAAGTCTCAGTTCTCAGACTGTTTTGTTTATATTATTAAATACAATAATAAACAAAAGTAGAAAAAGCTTTTGGATATTTTATTTCAAAACTTTAATTCTTCTTTCATTTCACATTTGAAGTCCTAGGTGTGCAAATGAATGACATCATCTTCTACTAACCCCTGTGTGTAAAGATCCTTGTGGATGTATTCCTTCAACAGGCTAGTACAGGAGAATTTATAGCGATGAATATAACCAAGGAATTGCATAAACTTTCACAGTTGTACATGGCCATGCCCGCAGAGGCTTGACCTTCCCTCTTCTCCTCTGTGTGTACATAAATATCTCTAGCAATAATTAAACCATTCAAGGGCTAGAAAAACAATGTAAAACTAGAACAGATAATTTAAAGGTGTGTGTTCGTTGTGATCACTGGGGTCTTTAGGTAGCTGAATTTAGTTTTCAAGAAATACTGTTTAGGTTTTGTTTTTAAAAAGTTATCTACTTCAGCATAAATGTCACTGAGGTATAACACAGCAATTAGAAATGTGCAAGTGTTGCCACTATTATAATTTTCAGTGTTTGGTTAAAGAGTAGTCTTTAAAGATCAGATTCCTAGCAGCTCCGTCCGTGTCCAAATTCTACTCATGGATTTGTTTTACTCGGAGACAGCTGTAAGGGCAGGTTTGAGGTTATTTTTGTATTACTTAACTTATGTATTTTTAATTGTGTGTCTTATTGTATTTGTTTTTGTCTACCTCAGGGGTTTTTTTGTTCTTAGTTTTTCTGCAGTTTGCTGTCATACTCAATCAAATATAGCATATTGGAAAAGGCAGCAGCACTCGTATATAAAACTTTTCCAGTCAAAATTATAATGTTCTTAAATTTAATGTTTTTCTAGCAGATTACTGGCCTGGAAATCCTTTGGAGGGTATAGATCAGCAGAAGAGAATTCTGACATGGTATTCAGGGGTAAAACTTTATAGAATTCTCCATGTTTCCCTTTCCTCTTATTTCCACAAAGGGGAAAGTGTTAACTCGATGTTTCAAGTGAGTATTTTTACAGGAATATTCTTGGAATGTCTATATCAGCCCCTCCATTTGCAGGAGAGGTCTCTAGCTTCTTTTTGCTTGACTCTCTTTTCCCTGCCTGTGAACAGACTCTGTTGTGATTATTTCTTCCCTGGCCACAGAGGTTTTAAATGTGTCATGGTATGGCCAGAGCAAATACTAAGCATGTGACATTTCTGTATTTGTGACAGATAGCACTAGCTTTCCCTTGGGCCACAGTTTTTTATGGTGCTGATATATTAAATGTAGGTTTAAAGTTGATGTAAATGAACAAAAAAAACACTGTAAAGGAGGAAATCTAATTATTAGCATTATGCCTTTCCAGAAGTACCTGTTTTTCATTTTCTCCAAAATTAATTTTTCAACATTCCAGACACTTTTGTTTAGTGTTGCACATCAAATACAGTAAATTAAAATAAAATTTTTAGTACATGATCAATTTCAGTATTAATTACCCAGAGGTCATAATTGCTCCATTATTAGTAGGATTTTCTTCAGGCTTAATTTAGATGCTGTTGCGTCTGGTTTTAAAAGCATCAGCAATTTTAACATGCAGTACCACAGAGTGGATAGAAATTGAAAAAGTGTAGAATAGAATTTGAAAAATAATTGCCTAGTTCCATGGATGTTGGCTATTATGAAACTGACAGCTAGAACTATGTTACGATCAAGGTATTCTAGAAGTTTTAGGCTTTCTTCCTGACATCTTATGGTGTCAATTTGTAATTAGCTGTGCTAAAGCTATGGATGTTTTCTTAAAGTTGAATGTAAAAATGGGACATAACATTAGAGGGAAACATTAACTGATGTTTGAGGCTTTTTCAGACTTTTATCTTGACTAGCTTACTTGTGTAGTTTCAATTTTCCTTTAATTCGCAGCAAACAGAAAAGTGACCTTGTGTCAAAGCTGACTTGCTTTTTATTTTAATTGTTGTGTTACATCATGTCAGTTTCTGTGCTTACAGGATAGCATTTAGTACATTAAAGGAAGCTGACAGCTGCATGATGAAGTGTGACATTTATAGTTAAAATAAAAGGTACAACTGACATGAGATATCTGTGATCTTAACACTATTTGCCACTTTAACATTTTTCTCAACAGAACTTTATAGAAGGTTTTTTGAATGACACAGTTAGGCCTATGTTTGTCCATTGGGTACATAGATGTAAAATATTAAATAATACATGTTATAGGAGAACTTTCTCATCTTGTGATATGATCTCTGTAATATTTGCCGTGGTGATTAGCAACTGTTTGTAGTCAGTTTTCGCTTTATACAGAGAAATAGAAGATATCAATTCTAATAGAAAAATTAGCTTAATAGTTTCTCCTTGGCTGAGTGTCCTATACAGGGGGAAAACCAGCAACCTTCAGCATTTCTTGGGGGTGCTAATTAAAGGTATTAGTTAATCCAAGGACTCAACTGGGGTTTTTTTTTCCCCTTTGAGCTGTCTTTGAAGGTCATGGATGACATGATTGAGAAAGATCTCTTTTTAAACCAATGGTATATATACAAACCATAGAGGAAAGTCTTTATAGTCATCCATACAGCACTTCTAGCCAAAATTGCACTTGGTTTGAAGGAAAAAAAAAAACAAACAGAAAAGCTATTTTCTTAAACAGTTTGCTGTTATCTACAGTACAGAGAATGAAATAGGGTCTTTCCAAGTTTTGAAGTGTCCTGAATATTTCATGAAAGTGCAGAAGCTTCTGCTACTCCAATTCCTATAAAATCTTGTGGAGTGGGACTCAGCTAAGTAGATAGTAAAGAACTTGATGAAACCTAGTTACTTGTGTTTGAGTAGAGTGAGAAGGTATATATCCCCTTCTGACAGTCATTGTAGGATTAATGAGCAGAACAGCTATTTCTCAGCCTTACAGAATTAGGAGATAAGAGGCTTATAGGCCAGAGCAATAAAAGGATTTCCTACTTGATAGGCTGAGGAAGTTCAGCTGCAGCAGATTAGGAAGGTTCTGCCTAGAGAGCAAGCCACTGGAGTTCAGTAATGGGGGATTTTGGATGAACCTGTGATAGGATTGCAGTCTGACAGAGAAGGGAGTGCAAGGCTTCCTTGAATTCTCCTTCTCGAAAGCTGTGCTCAAGGACACGCTTCAGATTTGGGGTGGGAGGTTTTGTGGGGGAGAATGGATGCCGTGAAAAGAGCACTTTGCAAGCTGGAGATGTTGATCACCTTTGTGAAGTTTATTGATACGTGCTCTACCAAGGCTCTGTGACTGCCAGCTCTGAGGTTGTAATGAGGTATTGGTAATGAGGGAGCTGGGAGGCTGGGTGGATGACTGCAGTTCTATTTCTGCCCTGGCATCTGTCCTCTGGCCACCCTCTTGAAGAAGTAGATAAACATTTCATTTGGTGGAGTTTTCATAAAGCTGTCAAATTCATATTTTTTTGGTTGTTCCATTCATTTGTTAGGATTTTTCCTTCTTTTTTTTTTTTTAATTTTTTAATTTATTTATTTTCTGACCTAGCATCAATACACCACTTCATGTTTAACCTTTGGTTAGTTTTTATTCATGACAGCTTCAAGTAAGAGTTATGCACTTGAACTGGCCTGTGAAATCCCCTGGATTGCACTGGGTCTCTGTGATTGAGATTTACTTGTGCCTTTTTTCAATGCAAAGCCTGGCTGCAAGTTTCCCTTAGAAGCAGTTCTAAGTAACAGTTTACTGAGCATGGTACTTTGCCTTGCAAGTTTAATGGTAATTCACTTGCCATCAGTTACCTTTCATTGCCAGAGCACATGAGATTACTCTCGTGGTGTAGTATTCTTTGTAGAAGAAAAAAGTTAAACTCAGTGGTGACAGGCATTCCTCCCTCAGACAGATGAGCTCTGTGACAATCCGTGCCAGCCTGAGTTTGGTTGCTGTCACTGAGCCTGTGAACTCTGGAATTCAGTGATTTTCCAAAGATTGATACCTTCTTTGCTTTACTTCCATCCTGTCCTATATAGTTTTGCCTAAGGTTTTGTTTTGTTGTGCAGAGCCTGTATTCCTAATAAAAATAAGTTTTATGGGATAAGAAATGAAGGATGTCAGTGCAGTTGTCAACACGTACACGCTTCCAGGCTTTCTTTTTTTTTCTCTCAGTGCTTCTCCACTTCTACACCTCCTTGTTGCAAGTGCTTGTTGGCTTGAGGAAGTTTGGCTAGACAAAATGGGAAAACTGTGGAGGAACAGGTGAAGTATATAGAAACTGTAAGCACATATAACTCGTGTTGAAGGATTGTCACACAGAAACGTGGAATTTATGTACTTTCTGGATGCCTGGAAACTTTTTAAAGTATGGTCAGCTAGTGGAGGTTTTGTTGTCCTTAGTATAAGGAAGATAAAGGATGTACCACTTGTTTGTCTTGTGCTCACAATAGAATTTTTTTCTTCTGCTGCCTCTTCACCTCTTGGATACCATAATGAAATGAATGTTGCTTAATAACTAAGACTCAGAGAAAACTAATGCATTCTAGTGAAACAGTGGCCTGATGGTAGAGAATTGCTATGAGGCAGTAGTCATGCTGGGATTTTACTCTGGTTTTGGTATACACTCAGTTATATAAATGAGAAATGTCTTCATTTCATTAAATTGATGAATTACCTTTCCTTTTGAGATGACTACTCTAACAAATAAGCAATCTTTTCTTTCTTTCACTACTTAAAAAGTAAAATAAAAGGGGGAGAAAGGGGCTGTTTTTTCAGACACCATGTTTGTGTAACCACTTGTTAGAAGAGATCTCATGTTAAGCCTCTGTTTTATTTTCATACCTTATGCAATCATACACACTTGGTTTTTAATTTGCAATTCTGTGTTCAGATGCTGAAAGAGCAACATACCTGGGCTTGTCTAATGCAACAGCTCTAAGAAATGTGCATTTTCCTCTTGGACATGAAGGACTAGGGCTCTGTCAAGGCCACATAGTTGTGGTACCCAGTTAGGAAAGCAACAAAGGTAGATAAAATATTCCCTAGAGCTACTTTTTTTTAAGATTTCGAAAACTAACAGGGCAAGCATGTGTCGTGCTGCGTGCACAGGTATGATCCAGTATGGAAACTGTGTTGTTTCTGAGGGATGTTTTCTGAGGATAAAGAAGAATCTGAGAGAGCCAAAGGTCACACAGCACAGCTTGCCTTAGCATTGTCAAATCCCATCTGCTTGTCTCCTCTCCACAGGGCAGAACACATTGCATTATTGTACGCTCAAAGTTCAGCACAGCACTTGCACTTTTCCTTGCAAAAGAAAGCCTTGTAGGCTTTGAGGGCTTGTTAGGACTTTCAGACTGTTATGCTACAGGGTTTCATTCCCTGGGGTCCTGTTAGAGACATAGAGTTCAGAGCTGTCATACTGGCCAGCAAGTAGAAGGTAGAGATTGGAAAAAATGTAATTTCTTTTGACTTTCTCTTAAGGAAAGTAAAACAATTTGATGATTGGATGTGTGGGACATAGTGCCTGGATGTCTACTTGAGCTAATTTCTTCGTCTTCTTAAAAGAGCACTGCTCCCCTTTGGCTACTCAGGAGAGAAGGTCATTTTTCAAAAACTTTATTGTTTTATTTAGTCCTATGGTTAAAACGTTCACACTGCTGTCTAAATGAAAGCTTTCTTCTACAGCAAGTTGGAGAGAATTGGTGAAAGTTCCACAAGCTTTCAGATGGGAAAGTAAGCACTGAATTCTCATGCATTGAAACATTTGGTCAGCCCAATGTTTAGTTGGGTTGTGTGCAGTTAGAGCAGTACAAAATGAAATCATATTTCATCTCTCATCTGTTGTATTCTGTAGCATTTAAAAATGAGTTTAATTATACTTTTGGAAGGATGGAGAACAGAGAACCACACAGTGATGATTAACATGCAGTGTTTAGGAGCGAAAAGGATGGTGAACAGCAGTAAGATGTTAAAGATAGAATATGTTGATGATAGTAATACTAATAAACTAAAATAATAGTAGTAGCAATAATTAATAATAGTAATATAAGTAACTAGTAGTAGGAACAAGAGGGTCTTGTTACTTGTCTCCCCATAGGACCCGGTTTCCACTAATGAGCAGAAGCTTGTCTCGAGATGTGGGCTAGGCTCTACAGTTTAAACAGAAATTATAAGGAATCTGTTCTATAGGATTCTATAGGGTTCTATAGGAAATCAAAAACCAGTCCCTAACTGCAGACAGTATGGAAATGACTGAGCTTCTTCCAGTTGAGCGTGAACACATGCCTGCACCAAGACATTGAGATATAGAAAAATGGGCTTGAATTGCCCCAAACCAGTAGCACAATCCTGAATAGGTTGTTACACAGATGTTAGAGATGTTTGTAGTCTTCTTGTAGTTTTCTTGTTGTTCGAGACAAGAATCTAATGTTTTCTAACCTGTGTAAACCTCAGGCTATGTGGGAGAGGTGGTGTATAATCACTAGCATCCTGCTTACTGGCACTGTATTTCCTCTGAAGCTGTAGGGCTCAGGAGTGGGCTGGAGTAGAGGAGTTTGATCTTCTGCTACCTGCAAGTTCTGCGTGCTCTGGTCAAGCCGCTTTCCCTTAGCATAAAAGAGCTATGAGAACCATTGACTTCCCCCCTTCTGATGTAACTATGTGCGAGTGTTGTGTCTGTGTATTTCCTTTTAAAGGCTTTGTTGCTTCCTTGAAGTGTGGAGCTAGAGGAATGGCCAGTACCAGGATGCTCTTCAATTCAAGGAGTTTTGTTTTCCTTTTAATACTGGGATTTGATGTGTTGTTTGCCAAAGCTGCTTTTCTTACACCAGCCATAGGAAAAAATACTCTGGTCGCTTACAAAAGGTTAATATTTGTTGTTGATACAAATGACTAATTCTTCTAAGATGCAGATGAGTAGCTCTTGTAAGATTAGAGCTTCAAGTCATTTTTTAATTTTAGTAGTAGCAGTAATCAGTGGCATAGTGATGCAGTTAGTATCAGCAGTGTGAAAGTGAAAAGGATATTGATGATATCTACCTTTTAAACTAAACTGATGGGGAAAGGTTTTTTCTGAGTTTATAGCATCTTCTGAGAGTAACTCATTTCTGTGACAGAAAAATCAGATCAAGCTTCAGTTAAATGATTATATGTCCCCCATCTCGTCTTGGATAAAAATGGATACTATTCTGTGATACAGAAAGTACTAATGCTTGAGAAAAGTGTTTTTGAGAGTGTTTCTAAGAAAAAATATTGACTTTTAAAAGCTGCATTGTAATATTCACTTGTTGCAGTTTTCTCTTTAAATGTATTTCTAACTTTCTTGTTGTATTCAACCCCTCTTTTAAAGATTTTTTTTTTTGTAATAAATAAGTGGAATATTGTCATTCATTATTTCATTAATCTTAGGCAAATAACAGATTATCAGTTTTATGGAGTTAAAAGTAAACTAAAATGTAACCTTTTTAAAACAAAAACCTGCTCACTTGCTACAGAAGAGCTTTGGATGAAATGCAGCTGTTGAACAGTTGCTTAAAATAAATTGCATACTTTAAACCCACCAAGAAGATATATGAGGATTCAAAACTGTGTCACAAATCCTGACCTACTGAGAAAGAATGCTTAATGAAAAGACTACTGTACATTTCACTGTATCCTTTACAAGGAGGGTGAAATTCAGGTCAACAGGATAGAAAGCTTCCAGGACTCAGGAAACCTGAACAATCGATCACTGAATAAACATTATTGCAGATACTTATAGAGAGTAATTGATCTTGAACACAATAATAGGCTTTATAAAAGGATTTAAAAAGTTATAATGTTTCCATATCATAATCTGGTATGCTATATTGACAGTAATTACATATGCATTTGAGAGTTAGTCCCTGATTACCTTAAGATACTATTTTTTTATTTCATTGACATTAAAGTGGCAACCCCAACTTTTGATGTGCGAAGGTTAATTTAAAATAGGAGTGTGGATAAGTTACTTGGATGTTATAGTAGCATGTCTCAGCAAGAATGAAATATTGAGGTTTTATAATAAAGATACAGAATGTTCTCATTTATGACAAAATTGAAGTTGAACCTTATCATAGCTTAATAGCTTGTGGTTGCCATATATATTTATTTGTAAAGCATTTGTAAAATTATCTACTGCCTTCACATCTGGAAGCTTCACATTTTTTCAAAGCACAAAACAAATGCTCCCACTCATGTAGGGTAGCTCAGCTGTCGCAGTTATTGACTGGGCACATTTTTATCCTTATGTGAAGATGTGTTTAAAAGGAGGAATGCCATCATCCTGGACTTTTGGCCAAAAATGTTTTTCTGCTTACAGTGTTAAGCAATATTTAAATGCCGCTGTAACTGAAAGAAATTGAAACTTTTTTGTTCTTCTACCCATAAGCATTCCTCATTTTCACTCTTTCCTTATCTAAGCCGTTAAGCTCTTGCTTTATGGTGTGGCTCTTACATAAAGTGATGTGAAAGGAGAACATTTCGAAATGCAATCGTCTGAACACAGAAGTTGGCAGCCTGCCCCCAAAGTGGGCACAATACTTGAAACAATAATAAATTTCATCTAGTTGACAAGATTTCCAGCTGCCCTTGCACCCTAAATAGTCTGCATGTCTGATTTGGGTCTTAATGATTGCTTTAGACCTGTTCCGTTACTGACGTGAGGCAGGTAGCCAAAGAAGTGAGCACTAACTCTGTTTTTTTAGGGCTAGCAGCTGACATGGACCTTGTACAGATACCATGTAGAGCAATAGTAAGGCTGCTGTGGTGTTTTGGCCCTTCACTGTTGAGTGTGGAAAGTTTTTTCCATCTTTAGTCTGAAAAGATTTAGCCTGAAAACTATTATCAGTATTCCTACGTGAAAACTCTCTTTTTTGATCTGTGTGAAACATGCTATTGCTTGCTGTAGAAATTACTAGAGAAACAAAGTTATGTGACGTATGTTTGAAGAAAATAGTCTTAATTTTAAATTTCTCCATTTGAAATTAGTGATTTGATCTTTAAGGCAAGAGTAACCACATAATTAGGTATGTTTGCTAGTTCATGAGGGCATTTGCTTATTAGCTGTTAGGAAACAGAACGTTTTAATGTAATTCCTCACTTTCTATGAAGATCAGGCACAGAGATTGGCATGAGTTGTACAAACAACTGGAGGCTTTTTGCCCACAGCAATGGGCAAATTCATCAATTTCATCAATTCATCACTGACACACAAACATACTTTACTGTCTGCTGGGTTTTTCTTGTCAAATAACCAAAGTATGGAGTGAATTGAGACTTCTAAGCAGTTAAACTGCTTTTTTAATGGAATGGCAGAATATGTCCTACCTAATGACAAGACAGTAAATATGCTTGCTGTAATCTTCTTTATTTCTCATTGCACTTGGATGTGAATTACGTTTACATTGAAGTCAGAGGACCACCTAGACCATTCTGTCCCTCCAAGTGTTAAAATTTTACATAAATTTACTGAAAGGCAGCACAGTATGTTACTGCCTTTCCAAGTGTTGCGATAACATTTTCATCCTAATTCACAACTCCAAGCTTTGCATTTATGGGGTGTGCAAGTCTTGTGGTGATTCTCTAATAGAGAGTGATGCCATCCTGATCTTAATACCCTGTTTAATAGTAATTAGGGTTTTTTTTTGTATTTTACTTTGACTAACACATTTTAATAAAGGCATCTCTCAAACTTTTCATGTTTGGCAGTGCTGATCGCTTTTGAGAAATCTGATATTCTGTTTTTGCCCTGCGTGCCATAATATAATGTATTCTGTTTTTGCTTGGGCAAAAGTGAAGAATACCTTAATATCTACAGAAGTAAGAATGCATTACCTCTTTCATTGTTAGTCTTCTAAAAATGCATGATTTTTGACATGTACTCAGTGTAAAATAGTTGAATATGAAAAACAAATTTTATAGTCTTGATTTAATTTTTAAGAAAAAAATGCCAGACCATCAAGTTTTACTGTCTCTGCTTCATGGTAGTAGACCTTGCACTTCTGCAGAGCCCTCATGAGTACTCTGCTTGTATTGTGAGAGTCCAGCCACTTGGATCAAATGTCCAGAGTGGAGCCTCATGGCCCCCAGAAAAGATCCATCTATTGCAGTGTGCAGCTATTCCAGCAAAAAATAAATGGGTTTGCCTGTACAAGAGGCAGTAGATGCTAACCTTGACTGAATTTTTGCCTAAAGAGAATGTAGACAACTCTTGCATTTTTCCTACTGTGCTATCTTTTAATTATTAATTGGAAAAGTTCTGGAGTGAAATTGTGGCTTTAGTGGGAATTAGGCAGGTCAGCTATCCTGCTGGTATTGACCGTAGGAGCTTCATCCCTTAATCGTGTAACTGACTGTTAGTTGATCTTCCTGCTTCGATATTGTAACTATTAGGCCTGATCCAGGAAAGCACTTAAATGTCTGTGTAACTTTATGCGTGTGAATAGTTTTGCTCGTTCCGGTGGGAATTCTGACATGCATCTGTGCTGAAGTGCTTTGCTGGATCAGGTCCTACGCCTCCACTGGAAGCCTCCTAGGGATATGACGGCATTGTCAACCAAGCTAATATGACAAAAAGAGTCTAAATTTTACTTTTTAATTGAAGGTTCCCAAGAGAAAGTTATGCTTGGAAAATTCAACCTATCCATGTAGTTGTCTGTTTTTAAAAGATATTGTGAAAGGAGATGGGGGCGGTGAGACGTATTTGCTCTCAGCTTATCTAAAATGTAGCTTTTAAAATGTGTTTTGCTATTAGGTAGAACTAAAACAAAATTCTCTAAAACATTATATAGGTATTAAAGAAGCTGAGTTTAAGGAGGTTTGCTGAAGGACAAATATAATCTCTATGTATAGGCATCAGTGCATTCAGAAGAAATACATTGTTGTAAGTGTTTCCTGGTTTGGATCAATACTACTTTCATTGGTGTTTTGTTTCACTTTTGTTTGTTAGGTGGTGGGTGACTAGTATTTCAAAGTAATTAATATGAATTATTGTTATAGGAAGGGATTTCTGCAGTGAGCTATACTCTTGTAAGTGATAACTGGTGTACTTACACTGATTAACCTTTTGTGGGTTTTTTTTGGACAAGAAGGCGTATGTGATTGTCTTTGAATTCAGAACTTCTCTATCAGAGAAGCAGGCATATCAGATGTCACCAGCACAGTGCTTTCTGAGCCTAGCTAGCAAACTGCCTTTGTCAGCATGTTAAAATGGATATTAAAGGATATGAAAAGTCTTGCATGACCGAGCAGTGAACTTCATGTTAACTGTGCATTTAGCAGTGCAAATCTTTAAAAGTGAAGTCTCTAGTGCAGCATTTAATTGTTAAATTTTGCAGTTGTGGTTTGAGGAGCCTCCATGTCTCTGGCTACTGTTTTGGCTTCAAATACAAATGTTTAATCAAGTCCTTTTCTGAAATGCTGTGAAGCCTTTAACACCCTGCAGTAGTGATGGTTGCTGTTTAAATTAGGCTGCAAGGATGATTAAGGACTGGGGCACCTTTCACACAAGGAAAAACCAAGAAAACTGGAAAGGTTCAGCCTGGAGGAGGCTCAGGGGGATCTTGAAAAGGGTTGAAAGTACCTGATGGGAGGAAATGAAGAAGAAAGCAGCAGATTCTTCTCAGTAGTGCCCATTGTTAGGACCAGAAGCAATGGGCACAGATTGGAACACAGCAAATACAATCTGGACACAAGAAAACATTTACCTATTGTTAGGGTGGCCCAGCCCTGGAAAGGATTGACCAGATAGGTCTCCACCCAGCTGGACGTGATCTGGGGCAATCTGCTGTAGCAGACCCTGTTTCAGCAGGAGTGTTAGACAAGGCAGCCTGTGTTCTCTAGATGTGTCCCCAACCTAGACACTTCTGTGAATGAATACATTACTTCCGTGATCCAGTAAAGGGCTTATAGTTTATTTAATATATATGATAATTATAGCCATGTCATGTTTTCATACACATGTGTATGTGTGAAATCAGCCGGTGAACACTGAGATACTTCCGGTATTCCTGTTCAAATGTTGTGTGTGTTGCATATATATATGTATGTATGCAACACACACAACATTTAAACAGGAATGCTGGAAGTATCTGTGCATATATATATATCTATATACACACGTACTCCTGATATATATATATATATATATATGTATATATGTGTGTAAATATATATATATATATACACTCCTGACTCCTGTCTGTTCTTCCTCTAACCCTCTCCTGATTTGCTTAAATATGTATTTAAATGTAAAACACTCTTGAAATGACTGGTAGGGTTGATTCTGGACATAGCTTTTAAAGACCCACAGCTTTCTTTGGTCCCACTTTTCTTATTCTTGCACAAGCGCATGTGGTGGAAAAAGGCTGCAAGGTCTGGCATTGTTATCTTTGTATTTTTCTTTTATTTTTTGGAGGGGTTTATTTGTTTTGTTTCTATTTTTTTTGAGTTGGGATGTTTTTATTGTTTTCTTTTGCATTTGCTTTTTGCAGGATTCTTGGGGTTTAGGGTTTGTTTGGTGTTTTTTTTAGGATCTTTGTTCCTTATTTGGAAAGATTTTTGGAATACCTCTAAACACTTTTGTTCTTCATTAGTGTTTATTTCACCAGGCAGAATGAATGTTCTAAGAGCTGCTAAGCCAGCTAACCTGTTTTGTCCTAAGTCAGGAGAAAAAAAGGGTTTATAAATGTAATACTGGCAGATAGAACTCTTCCACTTTCATATATGTGGGAGGGAGCACAGTTTCAAATACTGAATACAGCCCAATATCTGTAGGATCAGACCAAGTTTGTGAATTGGCATTTGGAAATATGCTTTTTCTTCTAAGATTTTGGTAAGCAAATGATTTATCCAAAAATACAGCCTTCAAAAATGCAGTCTTGATTCAACATTTGGATTTAGAAGACCAAAGGTTCTTCCCATATGCTCTTAATGGCTTCAGAAATGTTGGAAATCGCTTTTGTTTTTCTAAATGTGGTTATAAGAGTGGCAGAATACAAATTGATGTGTTTTGGTGTGCAGCTTAATTAGTAAAGTCCAAGAACCATTTTCAAAGTGAACACTGAATTTTATGGTTGAATTAGATAAATATATAAGTGTCTGATACATACCTTAGGAAATACTATATTAGCTAAATGAGTCTGTGGACAGATACTCCGGGGTTTTTTTAATGTTTATTTGTTTCTTTGTATCTGTGATTCCAGGTTAAAGGTTCTTACAGAGTTTAATGTTAAATGTTACATATGCATTTGGTATGGGTACAAGGGGAAAAATATAACGTACACAGTTCTATTTATTAACTCTGTGGCTCAGAAAAACTTTTTAAACGTCATGATTACAGTTCAAAATGTCCTTAGATCTTTGCTTGAATTATTCAGTTTAAAAGTTTGATTAATGTACATGTAATGTCCTTGCCTAACAATGAAAAAGGATTCTGCTATGTTATTGGTTATTTCCGGGTTTAAAAAAAATCAAATGCATAGAAGATGTGAAAAAACCCAAAACACCTTAGCAAAAGCAATTATATGGTCGAGGTTTTTCAGGTAAAAAGTGATAGCTGTTTTCTAATTCTGTTTTTCAGTTTCAATAGCTAGACGCGTCCAAGACCCATTAGCTGAGCTAGTGAAAATCGAGCCCAAACACATAGGAGTTGGAATGTATCAGGTAAGATAATACGTATCATTTAATCCAAGTAATCTGTCATGATATAAAGCAACACCAAAATGCTGCTTCGTAATTGTCAACTAGTTATGTCTCCTTTAAAAGACATTTTCAGAGTTGATGGAATGGTAGTAAATACTTACAAGTCATAAACTGCCTTTTTTTTTAATCTCTACTTTTAATGATTGTGATTGAGACTCTGAAATGGCTGTAGCCAGATGTATAGTCTATTAAAAACATCAAATCAGACAGGTAACCTGATCTGTAAAGCTTTCTCTTTTTCTGTATTGTTACAGCAGTGGGGTTTTAGGTCTTTGTGTAAAATACAATGAGATATTGATCCTCCATTTAGAAGCCATTAATTTGTACTATTAGGTGCATTCCTGCTTAGAAGTTTGTAATAAAAGGGTTTGTTTTGAAGTTTCTCATTTACTAAAGCTGAATTGGAAAATGTTTGACAATTGTGATTTTTATACATTTTTGTAGGTTATTTCTGAGAAGTAACTTTTACTTTCCAAGCTTCTTTACAAAGAGCATTATGTTAAGAAGTGGTACATAAGTTATTGTCATTTTATAGCATATTGGCATCGATTCAGGAGAGCATTTGTGCATGTGCTTAAGTACCACCAAATAGAGAAGCAAAAAAAAAAAAAAATCCAGAAAATATGGCATGTACTTTTCTCTATATTTTTGAAACCATAGAATGTGAGTAAATTTGAAAGACTGCACCAGAATTCAGAACAGCAAGCATAGAACTGTCTGGATCTGTTCTTTCAGTTGAGCTCATGAGAGTTAATGGGATGGAATGCAATTAGCAGTCTAGAATCCCTTGCTGCCACTGCTAAAGGTGGCGTGACAAAGAAAAGTTGTTATGAAAAGCTTCCAAGAAATGTATGTCCTGTTTTGTTTTCACAGAACTGAGGTCAGCATTTTAGTTGGTTAAAGTAGAATTCAGAACTGCTTTTGTAAGTCTTACTTATATTGCCACAGACAATAAAACTTCCTCATGTTGCTTGCTAACTGCAAACTTACTAGTAAACCTAACTTAAATAATCTTTTGGTATGAATTATACCATACTTTTTGAGGGAAATTGTATTGAAGGGCTAAAACGCTGTAGATTTCTTTAACATATGTATCCAGATTTCAGTAAAAATGTGCTGTAATGGTGGCAGCTATAAATATGGGTGCAGTCATCTGGCAAAAAGAAGAGCTTCAGTCTGAAGTGTAGTTGATTTCCTTACTTGTGGAGACCCAGTGCTTTAATTTATAATAGTAGAAGTGATATGATGAAACAAAAATAATGAAAAGTGATACAGATTTTTGTTCATCTTTGCTTCAAGGAAAGAAGTATTTAAAAAAAAAAAAAGTTAAATGCTATGTCAGCATTTAGAGAAGTTGGTTGGTTTTTTAAAAATACTTTAAAAAATCAGTTCCAGGATGGACTATTTTACTATTTGCGGTATACTGTGAATTCTTAAGTACTAGGAGCTTACATTGCCATGCCTAGAAGGTATTGATTTAAACGCACACTGTCTCCTTTGGCCCACATGGAGATTGTACAAGCATACATCTAAAGCAAAAAGACATGGAATTGGTGGTGGTCATATAGTTTTGGGATCATTATACTATGAGATGAATGTTGCAGTGAACAATATTGCAGCAGCTTACTGCAGTCTCAGAGACTGAAGCTGGTGTCATTTACTTTTCATTCATTGAGAGCAAGGTAAGTACCATGTTCCTGTCCTTTCCAGAGAAGCTTCTTGATCCACTACAGGTGTGTTGCAAGTAAATGCCCAACTGTGTTATTTGTTATTGTCCAAATTGGTTAGATGAAAAAATTCTGAGAAATAAATTCTAGAAGCCTAGGATAGACGTAGACCTCACCTCAAATGTTGTTCATTCCCAGCTATATGCATTTTTAATTCTTGTCATGGTTTGTATAAATCTTTGAGGTAGATACATGTCCTGTTGGAATTATTAAGGATTGCCACAGAAGCTATAGCCTGTTTGTTCAAAGATACATAAATTTCTCAAGTGCTAGATCTTTATGTGACATTTTTGAAAGCAAATTTGCACTCTTGAAAAGAAGGTCAGCTCTGCTGCTCTTTGGGCACGACAGCTCTCTTGTGGCACACGAAGGGAATGGGAGGAGAAGAGGAATTAAGTTTTTCTGTCTTGCCTTGCTTTTGGACAGACAGTCACTTGCTGGTGTCTGTGAGGACAGGCATGGAAAAAGCTGTTGTGTTCATACAGGGAGTCCCAGAGTAATGGCTGATATAATCCCTCAGATGAAGAGTATTTCAAGTACAGAATTAGTATCCAAGGCAACTTGAATGGTTTTATTACATTTTAATTTATAATCTAATTGCTGGCTGTAGCTTTTTATTAATTTCTATGGTGAAATATGCATGCACAGACTAGATCAGAAGTACAGCAGGCTTTTCACAGAGGTGGTTGCTTTCTTAGCCTATTGTAACTCTAAACCTAAGATTTAAATATGACCTTTCCTTTCTTAAACACCCTGAAATTGATATTTAAGAATCTGACAAATCCAGGTTTTGGCATTCTGGTCCTGAAAGAGGGACAGCGATTAGTCTGTCAGCAATTAGGCAGAGGCAGGCTGAGACTTTGCTGCTGCCTGTGACCATGGAAGCCGTATAGCACAAGCAACATGGTTTCTCGAGGGATGGTTGCACACTCACTGTGTGTTGATCAAAGTGTGAACTCCCTGAAGGGATGGTCCTGCCTTTTCTGTTGCTCCTACCCAAGTGCCCCAGTCTTTTTCTGGTGTTGGTAATGGCTGCATGATGTCCTGGTTTGGCGTAAGAGAGGGGCAGCAGTGGACAGCTTGCGGGAGTGTGGAGCTGGAGCTGCTGCCTTCACAGCAGCCTGACTGACTTGGGACATGGCCTCTGTCAGTTTAGGATAGTCAGAGGTCCCAAACTGCTCTACTTGAAAGGCAGTGGCAGAGATAATAATTTCTGTCTTTCCTTAGAGGTTGAAGTGAGAGACTGGTGAAGCAGAATCTGCCTGATAAAGGCTGTATCTTCTGAAATGCAACTGTGGAACAGGAACAGGGTATGTTCAGCTGAGTGACCCCCTTGGGCAGGACGTGCTCTGCTGCTATCAGCAATGATAGCAGTGCTACAGGAAAGTGAAGTGGTCACGTGCTAAATCTGCTGCTCACAATATGAGCTTGCTCCAAGTTTGTGAAGTGTGTGCCGCATGAAGAGAACTGAGTGAAGGGGCTGCATCTTCTCTATTTGCTACTTCCATGGGATTTTGGATCCCTCCCATCTGGTCTCTTGGTACTTCTTATGCATGTTTGTGAGAATATTGGTGTTCTCTAGTTTTTCTAATGCAAGTTTTCCAAGCAAATCTGCTCATCTGGGTGTGGATACTTTGGATGTGGAATTGCAAGTTTCCAAGTAGCAGGAGATCTGTGTAAATTGAGTCCCATCAGCTGGGATTTGTTTACTTATTTTAGATAAAAAAAAAAACCATTGAAACTTGAACTTGGCCACCTGCTTTTATTCTCATTTCAATTTATGATTCTGAGTTTGTGCACTGCCAAGAAAATCTGGTTTGTCAGAGAAAAATAAACAGGCCCCAGATCTCCTAACAGGTATTTCCTTAAACAAAGAGAAGCACAACCTGATTTATTAGGGCCTCTCTCAGACTAAATTCCAACTGCCTAAAGGTCCTTGTCTTCCTTCATCTTTATCTCATTAGGAATATTGTTCTTTCCTCCCAGACAGGAACCTAGCCAAAATTAATTTATCACCTTCAGGCCATATTAGTACGATTTCTTCTGTAGTTGAACATGAAGATGATGCCCAGATTCTGCCTGATACAGAATATCTTCGCCTTGTCACCTCCCCATGCCAGTTCAAAGCTAAATTTCTATCCAGGGAGAAGCAGTTAGTGGCTCAAGACTTTATTATGCTGTACACTGAATTTTGGCGATGAATTACCATTGCAGTTGTAATGATCTTGGAAGATATAGATAAGAGCTGAGAATAAAGCTGCTTCACAAAGATTGTGGTTAGGGAATTGAATTTCAGAGCAAAGAAAATGAATAAGAAGACCAAAAAATCCTTACTCTCAAATAAAAACTCAGCTTTTCAGAGGTGAGTGAAGCAGCACTAGTGTAAACTGTCTGTCCATCAGTTCATCATAGTAAAGAGGGTAATTAAATTAATATGCTTTTAAAATGTCAAAACCTGAATCTGTGTTATATGGCAGAGAAATGAGAAATAGAGCTAAAGGACTATGTTAAGTTTGGTTGGTCTTTTGATGTTCATTTGTTGTACAAAATCCCTGGATGCTAAAAAAAAAGTAACCTCTAGAGAAAGAGATTGATGGAGCTCAAACTCATCTGTAACCTATGAACAAAATATATGATCTGTATTGTAGGATTAGAATGTTTGACAAATTCTGTGTAATATTAAAAAATGTGCACCAGATCCGATCTTGAAAAAGCAGCATCCTATTTGGTCTTTTTAGTTTTGGGAGTCCAAAAACCTGTTCATAATCTCTTTTTGGGTGTGGTAATATCTTCGCTGTTGAACGTGTTTGGAAAATTAGCATCCTAAAAGGATATAAGGGGTAATGTGTAGTTCTGTGGCCTCTGAAGTGGAAGAATACTTGATTACATATGTATCTGCAACATTTTGTGTCAAATAAATAAAATCTGTAAACAATACCCTTAAGTAGCATTCCTTCAAGAAAAAAACAAGATTGAGCTGATTCTTTGTTTTCTGTGTAATGCTGGAAGGTCATGATCAAAGGAGAGTTCCATAAAACTTAATCAGGATTTCTGATAATAACTGAATCTGGAAATGTCTTTTTTGTTCCTCTTGTCCATTTTCCTCCCCATGGTCCTCTAGTTATTGGAGTGCATTGGTTTTGCATTTGATTATTACCTGCAGGATGTTTATTGTTTCAGTTGCGATTTGGTATTCCTTTTAGGCTTGAGTTTTTCCCCTGAAGAAGATGCGTACGTTTTGGTAAGTGACAGTGCAACTTTAGAGAATGCTTTTTAATCAGATACACTTTCTCTTTAGTTGGACCAGTTGTCTTAATTATGGCATTGCAGATATAAACCACTTTAAAATCCACAGCCAGCTAGTTAGTCATGAGGCATCTCACTGAAGGTTGTATCTCAGTTGGAAAGGAAGGAGCTTTTTTCTTTCTCCTAGAAGGCTGTGTAGAATGCTGTCTGCTGTCGCGGGCTGTCCTTGCCTGGGTCCTGTCCTTGTCTCAGGGCCAGTGAGGGGCAACTGATAATGGTGCAAGGATGTTACTGCCTTATCCTGCATGTGGCTGAGATTGCATGAAGCCCTTCTAGTTTGTTGCATTCTTTAGTCATCTTCCTCCCTCAAAAGATGTCTCTGGATGGCATCATCACTGCTGAGTTTTTCTAAACCTCCAACTGGTCCCTCTGCAGCAGGAGGACTCTTAGAAAGATGTGGTGTTAGCCTCACTTTTGACAGCAGTACTACTTAAAATTTTATTCCTCTGGTGAACGCCCATCATGCATATTATTTGCTTGAGACGATCTGACTGTATATTTAATGCAATGGAGATATCTGAGAGCTGAACTATAGCAACATTTTAGAAATATGTGAATCAAAGGGAGAGACCTCAGGGATACCTCTTAAGTGTAGCAGTATGACCAGGTGTAGTTGGGTCAGCCTAATTCAGCTGTGGGCTGAACAACTCTCTGCATTATTTCTGTTGTCTTTGCTGCAACAGAACCTGGCTCATCCCTTGCACTGCAGGTATTTGTTAGCCTGTTCTTACAAAACCCCAGCAAATAGACCTTGGTAGCTTTGTTTGGGCAAAGCAAATGTTGTATTGTTTCTCTAGTAATGGAAACTTGAAAATTTGTGTTTAAATAGGAAGCTTCTAACAAAAAGCAAGATGTGGAGTAGTTATTGCAAACAAGTTGTCAGAATCCAAACACTGGCCATCACAAAGAATGAGTGTAAAGAAAACTTTTATCTTCTTTTTTCCTTAGAAGAGATACACAGTTTTTAATAATGAAATATATGAGACTTTGTATCCTTCTTGGTATCTGATTTTGGTTATATCTTCTTCATGTAGTACACTTCCATTTAATAGTGTGGAGCAGAGTACAGGAGCTGACTGTTTTTTCAGTCAGGAGAGTGCATTTTTCACTGAATATTTAAGAAGTCTATTTCACTTTTTTGTTTTGGTGGGTTTTCTTGATTGACCCATAGAATATACGAGTAGTTAGGTGTGTTACTTGGATAGCACAGGAGAATCACTCATGTATGATGTGAGAGTATGATGACATGATGTGCTAGAGTGTCTTTTTTTAAATCTCTGAGGTGAGATTGTGAAAATAGCCTTAAAATTGAGCTTACTGTATTAAGCTTATTAAAACAAGTTTATGTGGGTTTGCAACTTACATTTTTTTGATTAAGAAAATGGGATGTCTTTTTAGGTGAGTAGGGTTTTATTTTGTGTGATTCACATAGCTCCTGTAGAAACACAGTTCATCAGGAATGTTGTTTGCTGGTCAGAATTGTAGGTTGCAGGTTTCAACATCCAGTTGAACAGCCCATCTACAAAAGGCTTCAGCATTCCTTCTGTATTACTGCACTGAATATACACACACAGTTCAGCAAAGAACTGAACCTGCTTGGATAACATTGGAATTTCATGAGCTTGTTTATGGTTTTCTGTACTTTAATTGAAGTGGTTGCCTACAAAGAACCTTTACTTTAAAAAAGCAAAGTCTAAGGGTGAGAATACCAATACTCAGTTATGTGTATCTTGCAGTAATCAAACAACTTAGTAATAAATGTAAATCACTCCTTTTTGGCAGTATATGGCAGCTGGTTGATTATGGATGTACCTTAAGTTGAAAAACATAGTAAGAGGAGATGTGCTGGTGGACTGGAATCTGACTGAAATGAAAGAAACTGGCTATACTTATACAAATTTTATAAATAGGCTAAAGGATATGTTGCCATTATTGTAAATTAAAAAAAAAAAAAATAGTAACCGGACAACTTCTGGGCTGCTTCTATGTTGAATCTCATCTCTGAATAAACTCACTGGGACTTTAAAGACAGGGACATGCAGGATAGTATTTCACTGTGCTCTTAGCGCTGCTCCTCAATAAAGGAAACTTAAACCTCTCTTGTGAACCTGTAGTCTCCTGCAAAGAGATTATTGTCGCTGAATGGTTTTGCTGCATACTGCAAGGGATTTCTTGCCTTGAAATTTGTGGAAAGGGAGAGAAGTACTCGAGATTTTAAGGTTTACAAAAACTCTTTGAGGGATGGGGTATGGTGGCTATAAAATCTTAAGAGCAGTCCAGAAACCCAGTGTCTTGTCAGTAAGGAAAAAGGTGTATTTATTTATTTACTTAAATGGATATGTCGGCTGGTGAATAGGTTTGTGCTTAATAAAGGATTTTTAGCACTGAGCAAGTCATAGAATCCTTAATTGTCCTGTAGTAGTGGTGAAATATTAGCTCTGTGAGGAAAGCAAGCAAAAATCATGTGTTTTTTGCCCAACATCATTTTTAGGATAAATTATGTACTTTTCATTTTGAAAAGTAAAGCTCTGTGAACCAAGCCATCTGATGTCCAATGGGAGCAAAGTCTTCACAGACAGCTTTGCCAGGGAGAGGTAATCACCCCATAATGGTTTGGATGCTTCCCCACCCCGCTGAAGTAGGTGCACAAAACTTAAGAATGCTTTCCAAGTAAGTTACACCTCTGGCAAGTTTGTGTAATTTAATCTTCAGCAGCAGTTCTGCTGACTGCCAGGAATGGTTTATATATCCTGTAACTTGGCAGTCTCTCTGGTTGCATCTACCTATTCTCTGACTGGCAAAGAGAAATCACATGTTCTGCCAGCAAAGCACAATAAACTTTTGCTAGTCTATTACAGCCATTTGCAACAAAACAAAGGGATATAGAAAGAAATAACTGTTATGTTATTAGTTATTTAAGCTAGTACACTGTATTTACTGGCATCTCCAGGAAAACATGCCAGCTCAATGAGGTGAGATGCTGCCCCTTTAAGGAAATGAAGGAAAATGTGTGCATGTGTATTTACAAAGAGTGCAAGAGCACAGCGGTATCACCCCATCTGCACATGTCACTCATGAAGCTGCCCGTGAACTGCATCTCTTTTTGCTGCTGTCACCAAAAATGCACCATAGAAAGCATTTGAAAACTTGTCAGAGATGTGCCTTTGTAAGCAACTTGAACTGCAGGTAAATTTTAGACATTACTGTTAATAATCCCTGTCTCGCACTGCTGCTGTTTATTGTTAAAGAGTTTGTACCTGCACATGTGGGCTTTTACAGAGTTGCTGAGGTTGTAGGAAAAGTAGGGAAGCTCCAGAAGTGTTGGTATACTGAGGTGGGATGATCTAAGGGTGTTGATAGGAAACAGCTGCTGGACAGATTTGCCCTGCCTGTCAGTTTGTTTCTGATTGCTTAATTACCAGTTCTCTTGGCAGAAGTTTGTTAGGAAGTTTTTTGTCACCGTATGACAACAGACTTGTGATTCGTGCTGTAGTTGGGTTGAAGTGATACATGTTATTGTTCATGAAAAATAGATGTAAAGGTTGTTTCCTTCCAGACCACCATAAAAGCAGCAAATCGAAGGTCACGAGCAGGATTGCCCAGATATAGAGTACCCTGTCTGTAAGCCTGTTTAATATTTCAGTTTGGGGTTTTTATTTTCAGTTTTGTAGTTGTACTTGGGCAGAGCTAATACAAACAGAGGCAGGTGACCTGAGTGAAGATCCATCCAGGCAGATTAAACGTTTTGAAATACTGTTCTGATGTGGAAGCTGAGTGGCAAGAAGAGCAAAATGGGAGTTGTGAGGCTGGGATCTTGCAAATCGGCTTGATCTGGCTTCTCTGTGCATTGGATTGGAAACACTTGGTTGACTAAAAGCTGAAACAGAAAAGAGAATGATAAAGTCTGTCTTTGTAAAAGTATTTTGATTGAACAGCTTCCAAAATGTGTGAGATGCTGTTGAGTTTCCTGTTTACATTTCAAGTGTTTAATAACATTAAGTGAAAATACACAAGTTGAGCACTGAAAAATTGTTCAGCTCCTTTCATCTAGGCTTCAGTTAAATTTTCATGATTAAATTTCTTTGCGTTTTTGAGACAGTCTAAAAAATACTACAGTAAAAAACAGCCAGAGAGCTGCAGATTGCTTATGGCATTACCTGTACCCATTATGAGCTATTTGTGTTTGTGAATTTGTGTTTCAGGCTCAGTCATCTTTTATGTGAAGTAGGTTAACATCTAAGATGTTATGATATGAATTGTAGTCAGATTTTAATGTAGATATTATAATGATAAAATTGTTCAAACTATTACCATAGTAAAAGCATCTCTTTAGTGTCTAAAGTCAGGTAAAAGTGGCAGTAGGGATGTGAATCACTTGCTTTGAATGTGTGTGGGGGGCCAGTTTAAACATCGCAAATGTAAATATTATTTGTTGGTGGAATTCCATAGTCACTG
This sequence comes from Cnemophilus loriae, assembly GCA_013397755.1. Classification (NCBI taxonomy): domain Eukaryota; kingdom Metazoa; phylum Chordata; class Aves; order Passeriformes; family Corvidae; genus Cnemophilus; species Cnemophilus loriae. The sequence goes on from VZTF01001657.1 coordinate 3,436,039, forward strand.
CTTGCTGTGCAGTGGTCATCTGTTGCATCTGTTGTTTTGGTTTCATGAATTAACAGCATATTCATTTGACTCATAAGGAAAAAATACTAATACTACCTTACTTTTGAGTGATTCCATGTGAGTTCATAGCACAGCAGCTGTTGATTTGATATCCAAAAAAATCTGAAATCAGCAATAAATTTGTGCTTTCGTTCAGTAGGAGAACAGAAGTGGCAATTAAAATTCTTGTGATATCTTAAACCCATAAATGGTTTGCTAATACATATGGTTTGATTGGCTGGTATTAAGTAAAGTAAGAACTTGATGTTTTGCAGTGAAATACATAAAATAATTATTTTTACGTAGTTTGAACAAATATCAAATTACGGAATGCTGCAGGAATTCTTTGATATATTTACTTAAGCTATGAATTTATTTTTTTCATTAACTGTTTACTATAAAATGTAAGTAACTGATAAAATTCATACAATATGTCAATGTACATATTTATTTTAATATTGGAACTGTGATCAAATTTCTCTCTCCTGAAGTAAGATGAACTTAAATTAATATAGGAGGAACTTAAGTTAGAATTGCTATTCCTCATAATAATTTTGTGACAGTTGTCATTCAGTAGGCATCACTGAAAATTGTAGTCTTTTTCCACTGAGACAATGTAGCATGCAAGATTTGATGCTTCGTAATTTGTTGCTTTTTAGATTTTTATCTTGCTAATAACACTTATCCTAACAAACAGTTTTGAAAAAATCATTTTAGAAACTAAAGTCATGTTTCGCTAGACAGTGATTAATATCTGTGACCTTTATTTTTGTATCAGGAACATAAATATACACTTTTTTGTGTCAGTCATTGTCTAAGATTTCATCTTTGTTCTGCTTTCCATTACATACCATGAATTATATGAAATTAATTTAATCGCTACTCCAAACAGAAATTAAATGTGCCCTAATCCAGAGTTACGTTGTTTGCTTTTACAACTGTAAGTCATAAGTAATTAATTTTCCTTGGAAAATTAATTCACTTACCATTCCCAGTAGCATCATATGTTGACACAGGGTTATAGATAGTTTAATATTTTTGTTCAGCATGTTGGCTTCAACTTTGGAAGACCTTAAAGCAAAACAAATTCAAATTTACTCAACTGTATATAATTCAGGGTTATTTAAAGTGAATGTTGTCTTTATTGCTGTCAACCAGCTGATGATGGTGATTCTAAAATTATATTCAGTCTTCCAGAAAACTAGAGTCTATGGACATATGTGATTTATTTCTTCAAAAGCAAAAAAAGTGTTTCATATCATACATTTGGATAACAGGGCTGCTGGAATGCCATCAGTAGTAGAAAAATTTAGCTCCTTGGAGAGCATAACTATATATTACAAAGCCTTGGGCTAAGAAGCTCTGTTTTTCAACATGCCCTGTGTTGCTTGAGATATTTGTAGGATTCATTACTCCTGTTGCACTCAGAAATTTCCTAAGTTGCCTTACTTTGGAATGTTGCTTTGTCTTCTATATAGTCATGTACAGAAGGGCATCTCATTGCAGCTCCAAAGGGCATCATGAGCACTTGTGTGGGCGGCCCTGTTGCCCACAGCTGACTGGCCTTCAGAAATGCCATGCAGCGGCGTGGGCCAGAAGTCTTCCGGAATGAGAGAGGCAGCTTTTAAGTCTAATCTTTCAAGTTTGCCAGGAGGACCTCTTTCTTTTCTTCTTTTTCTTTCTTTTTTTTTCTTCTTTTTTTTTTTTTATTCTGTGCAGCTCCATAAAACATGGTGTTTATTACTTTGGTTTATTTTTATTTATTTAAGTCTCCCAGCTGAAACTCCAGTCATGGCAGTGTTGCAGTTCAAACAAGCAAGGCTTATTTTATAAATGTCCCTTTGTGAGTTGGTGGCTGCATTTTGCCTGAATGCAGGGGGTTGGTATCAGTGGCATTCAATTTAGAATTTTGGAGGTGGAAAGTAGAAATTGACATTTAATTCCAGTGTAAAGTTACTGCTAGAATAGGCATAAAAATATTATTGCATTAGCAATCACAGGAAGAAAATAAACTATGAGCACATTAACAATATACAGTCGTATGACAGACTTGTATAAAATAGAGTAGTAGATAGATGAAAATAATTCTTCAGATGCTTTTTTCACCACAATATATTTTATTAAGGAGAGAGCGTACAGAAAAAGTATTCAACTAATAGAAATGGGTCCTACTAATAGTGCCAGCAAAGGTAAATTTTTTCGTACGTAGCAAAGTTGTGCATAGATAAATTTTATCACTCATCTCTTACATACATGTGTGTGTATGCAGCATTGATGAATGTGTTGACAGAGATCTCCATTAAATTCTCTATCTGTTGCTTTCAAATTCAATTATCTTGAGCTTCCCTAGCCTACATAAGACATTTAATGCTGCTTTGTGTATCTATTAATGTAACAGGTCTTAGTAGCTACTGCTAGCTGTTTCATTATTATGGCTGAACTGCTTTAAAAAGACTTCACTATGATATTTAAAAATACAAAGTGTCCTACAAAAAAAACATCGGGTGAATTGAGTTTGGCTGCATACTTATTGACAGTCACGTCTATGAGCGAAGCTGTGTCCTACCCACGGCACCAAGCTGTTCTTCTGCTCCTTACCCGGGATGCCAGCTTGAACAAAGTGCAACTCTTGCCAAGCCTGCAATTGTGCATTTCTTCATTTTCACCTACTCTGTGATAGGGTGTACTTCCCATCTCAGGAAAATGAGAAGCAAGAACCAGCTCTATCCTTTTCTTATCCTTCTTGCTGGAGCTTTTGCTGATTACGGGTACGAGCAGGAAGCTCAGGACACCCGCCCCACCATATCAGCATTCTCTTTAGCTACCCTTCTCTCCTACTCTTATCTCTATGTACTGCATGTAACAATGTGATGCCTATGAAAAATCTTGGGAGCCAACCAAATGCTGTTGCTGTTCTTACAAATTTCTTGGCAGTGAGAGTTTGTGTTTTTGTTGGGAATATCCTCATTCATTTTATGATGACAGTGATTGTCTAAATTTGTAAGAAAAATGATGATAAAACAATTATTGTTTAAAAAGAATCTTCAGAAACTATTTCTTCAGGCAAAATTTATATTTTGATCTCAACTGCAGTTTTGGATTAGATAATTCAGAGTTGGCACTAATTCTGAAAAAAACATCAAGCTATGGAGTACAATAGCAAAAATCCCAAGAAGCTTGAACAAACGCATACAGTGTCTCCTAGTGTAAGTGCCTGGCTCTTCGGAGGCCACCAAGAAGTCTACAGTGATTGACGTGCATTCTGGCAAAGCATTTTTTTTTCTCTTCCTCGCCCCCCCTCCCCGCAACAGTGTTGCAGTCAGTCAAAGTGTATAGACAAAGCTGAGTGAATACCAGTTTCCCCAGTACAGGGGCTATTTTTTCAGGAAGTCTAACTCAAACCAGATGTTTTGCTTAGACCTAGAGTTTGTTGCTGCCAAGCATCTCATCAGAGGTCAGAGTTCTGGGCTCAGGGCCCTGCTAGAATTCTTTCACAAATTGCTATTCGGTGAGGTTTTAATCCTAATGGAAAGAATAATGTGCTTGTAAAATCTGCAGTTATTACAAACACAGTATACATATTGTGGACTTCAAATGACTACATATTTCATTCCCATAAACAGGGAATGCAGATAAATGCAGTGTGTAATAGTTTTAGACATTCAAACTTAAACCAAGTATATAGTTTATACTACTGTTAACCATTTGCATTCTTAACACTCCTGTAAAATGAATAGTATTCTTGACTAACAATTGGCAGCTCAAAGCAAAACAAAATGAAAAAATCTCCAGCATGTTTTGACTTGTAAGCTGTTTCCTGAAGTAAATAGTAAATGCTTTTGAGAATGTTCAAAAACACTCTACTTGCTAAGGCACTAGGTTTGGCACAGTTTATTTCTTTCCTTCTTTTATTTTTTCTGTCTCAGTTTTTAAATGGCTTGGTAGCAGCGTTTTATGATCAAGTTAATCATGCTTCAACTACTTCTTCATATAGCTAATTATTCACCCCAAAACCTCAGAGTTGAGTGTATGTGCTCCAGCATACTTAAAAACAAATGTTGGTGATACAAAGTGATAAGAACAAGATTTAGTGATGAAAAATCTCGCTGTACTTTTGTCTTCTTGTTGGGAGCACAACTGATAAATTTCTGTTGTGATTCTACTGAAGTGAACTTTGAGTGTAAGGAAAAATTCTAAGGTAACTGTGGTAGTGTGCTGCAGCCTGCAGCTAGAGAAATGCATATTACAGTGTAATATGCATATATTCAGTGTAATATGAAGATTAAGGTTTGGGATATCAGAAATTAATGTATTCTATAGAAAACAGTGCTGTAGTGTGAAATTGGGTGATGTAACCGATATCTCAGTACCGTGAGGTTATAGTGATGAGTTGTTTCAGTTTATGTTGTGTAGCATCTTATTTTTCAGTGAATGCTGCTGAAGAATTATATGTTATTTCCAACTCTTCAAATTCTCAAGTCTTAATTATGTTCAATTACATTTAATATAACTATGCAGTTTCATCACATCCTCATTTGTGATTTTTATGTAACTTGTAAATGTGTTTTCAGTTTGGTGGAAAGCGTAACTTAAGGTAAAGGTGTTGTCACTCAAAAGAGTTAACATTTTCTCATTTGTGTGATGGTCATACTGATAGTCATGCTAGAAGGAGGTAAATATGTATAGGGCACTATGTCTATGTTAATACTCTAAATTCTGAGAAATGCTGAGGTGTTCATCTACCATGCAAATTATTCTTTTATTACTTGTTTATAATAAGCAAAATGAATAATGATACTACAGTGCAGGTGTTACTTTTTGGAGAGGGGAATCTTATATACTGGTTTAACTCTTCACTAAGCCTCCCTGTTGACTAAATTTGTTTCATGGCATTGAATGTGGAGATTTGTGAAACAAATCACTGCTATATCAGTCCAGTTGTTGAATGAGAAATTGATGAATCCCATATTTGGACAGCAAATTCATTCTCAGATATGGTATGCATCTTTCAGATGGTAGAGAAGATGGCTTGTTCATGCCATATTCTTTAGAAGGGAGAATGTGGCCAAAATTATGTTGGTAAGCTGTTTTTCCATTATAATGTATACTTGTATAAATAATATTTTTCCCTTGGTTTATTGAATAAATATGACTTATTTATGTTTGGATGTCCAGAACGGAATTGAAAAACTTGTGTTCTCTCTGTGGGTAGATCATAAGTTTCAACTTTGCTCTGTTAGAATCTGCGCTTTTATTAACTGAAAGTATTTCAATTGTTTACTACACACGTAAACCCCTAAAAAGACTTACACTGCAAATCAGATGATCTTAGTGCAAGCTGCTGCCTCAAGGTTTACAATATTAAACATGTAATGAAATTAATATGTACAACCTAATCATTCAGATACGATGAGAAAAAGCGGAGACAAACTGCAGTCTTACAAGAGAAGCTTTTTCATATTAATGAGTTTCCATTTGCCAATAATTCTGTCATTTGTAACTTGAATCATTCATCACCCCTGCAAATGGTTCTTTCAAGACATTATTTGCAATTTTGTCTTGTGTTTTTGTCCTTGATGTTGTGAAAATGACCGTCTACTGTTACAGGAATGAAAAGAGATCTCATTCAAACATCTTTTGTGTTTCCACTTTCAGTGAAAAATGTTTTTCAAACCTGCAGCTGGTTATTTCTGCAGGAGTTCCCACTTATATTCAGGTTTGATTGACATTTTGAAATGGCAGCTTTTCATGAAAAGCTGTTAACTTGTAGAATTTGGTTATGGTACTAAGACAGACTGACTTTGTTCTACTGCTGGGGCCTGTCCAACCTAAACACAACCCTGCATCTGAATTTAATAGTGCTACTCAGCACAGGGAGTGCAAGCTTTTTTCTTTTTTCATTTTTCTTTTCTGTTTTTTTAACGCTGTTGCTTCTGATGTGTTTTTGAACCTGACCTGATAAGTACTCATCCTGATAGCTTCTCTGTCAGTAATTGGATTAATTGGCATTCACCCTTCTCCCTCTCCTGGGCTAGCTAGGAGAAGCTAGGTTGTGTTATAATTTCAGTGATGGAATATATTTTCATTTTACATGATGAAAATAAGTGGAAAATGTTTTTTAATGACTGTACAAATACTACAGTGTCTGTCTTAAGATAAAAATTACTAACTGCAGTCTTTTTTTTATTATTTATTTTTTAAATTTTGGGTATGAGGGAAAGCTTCAGATAGAAACAATTTTTCTAAGCATTGATTACTGATGTAATTTCTAGTCAAAAACTGAGAAAGCAATGCATAATACAAATATTCTGCTGTCAACTTTACTGAGTTGGTCTTTAATATTATGCCAGAACGTTGAAAGTGGGAAAGAGAGAGACATTATGCAAAATCAGTTTCCCTATGTGTTTCTTGCCAAGCTTCTAAATAAGGATATAAAGTACCCATATACATTAGCTGAGAAGGAAGAGGAGTATTTTTAACTTTGAAAGAGATTACTATTTATGTAAGGGAATTGAAAAAAGTAGAGATCCAAGCATCCCCGCATCTGTCACTGGATGGATGGTTTTACTTGAGTGTGAGAAGTAAAACATGGCAAAATATTTGCGGTTTTTCACAGGTTATCTGTACAGTCCTGTAAGAGTAAATTAGTGTGATTTGTATTTGGGAGCATTTAAATTTTGTTTTCTAAAGACATGAGTAATAGTGCAATTGATTAAAAGTAATCGTAAATTGTTGAGCTGCTGATAGATTAAAAATATATTATTTTCTATATACCACACCTATAATTTCTGATCAACTGTTCTTTTAACTGCTTAACTGCTTTTATAAAACCTCCCCTATAGATTTGCACCTGCCCGTGGTGATACACAAATTGATATACTCATCCAACCCTACACCACTGTAGTTTGTTTAGGATGCCGAGGCGGTAAGGTGAAAACCTTGCTTATGTCTCCTGAGATGTTTGTGATCTGGCACTGGTACAGCCAGATTTTGGTTAATATTAAAAACCATGGGGCTTCTTGCGGTGAAATAAAATATGATTTGCTTCATCCTTTTCTTTAAAATGCTCTAGAGTAAGTGAAAGTGAATGTTTTCTCAGGTGCCTGTTCTGTAGTTTCTAAATTTTAAAATGAATTTTTGAGCCCCAACCAGAAGATAAACTTTCCTGATGAACCAATGTTTACAGTTCTGTTCTGTGATTTTGTATGAATGCTTGCAAGTTTCACGTGGACTTTCAAAGTAAAAGCATTCTAGTTGCCACCCAGACATTACTGTTAAGAACTAATACATGCCACCCCTATTTCTGCAAGCAAAGGCAGGAAACATGGGTACAAGCTTTTTGGTATACCCTGAAGGTTACTGTGAAATAGTAGACCAATTGAATTAAATGGCGAACTGCCCACTGACTTCAAATGGAGCCGGGATTTTGCCCTTTAACTCTATCAAGCCCTGAGGGCAAGCAGATTTCATTCTTAAACAGCCCCAGTGTGGCTTTGCTTCAAAGGAAAGTTGAGCTGTTGTGAAGTTGGACCCAAACGGTGCAAAATGCAGAGGAAGCACTGGTACCTTGAACTGCACTTGGAAGTACAGGGACTACGGGTAAATGGCAACTGTCCCATTGGATCCTGTGGAACGTGATTACCCTTTTGAATGCTGTCTGCCATGTCATTTGCTATAGGAATACATTCTTTTCATGTATTACTCATTGCAAATAAACATTTGTCATGTAAAAATAATTAGGAGAATACAGAGAACAGGCGAGACTAACCAACATGCAGTTGCTTCACACTTTTCCCATGCATAACACAGGCTGGATTTTTCTTATAACTCCTCACCAAAAGGACTTAACATTTAAAATTGCCTTTTTTTTTCAATTACATATTTAATGGTAACTTTTTCTGGCATTCCTTCTTTAGCAGTCTGTGGTAAATTTTATGTAATTTTCAGTGTATGGTCATTTCATATGCTATGACATCTTTTTTTTTTAAAGAAGGGTATGTTAAGACAGAATGTTTATCAAATTAAAGACTGAAACACTAGTGATTTGCAATCATAGTAATCTTGGCTTGCAAGTTAAAATCTTAATGAAAAACATTAGTTTCAACCAGATAAGCATACATTTAGGGTCTTCAAACTCACTTGTTTTACAAGAACAAGTGTTGTTCTTATTTGTAGTAGTTTAAGTACTGTATGTTATTATTACAAAGCAAAATAAAAATTCTTCAGTGAACCTGGACTTGTTCTGGGGTTGACACATTTATCTGGGCAGAGGAATTAAGTAGCCTTGTAACACTATTTTTTTTTTTTGCTCTTCCTCTAATTAATTGTTTTAAGTGATGATTCTTTATTTCTGTTTAACTTCCTCAACTTGTATAGAAGCATGCTGTGAATGAAATTCTTGTACCTGTTTGCTCCCTTTAGATTCGCATAAATTTAGACATCACAAAACCTCAGAGTAGGTGGGTTGATAATCTGGAGAATCTTTGTAAATATTAAACCCCTCCCCATCTGTTTGAGAATTTTTTTCTCCAGCCTTTATTCCTGCTGTATAGTTGTCCTTCATTTTATTTTAATTTGTCTGATGGATGTAATGAACTGAATGAGAGAAGTTAAGGAAGTGTTATTTTTGTTACGTCCTGTTATATTTCTGTCCCTTTGGTGAAAGAGGTCAGTGACAAATCCTTTTATTCCTAAATTATAGATAAAGACTACTTTTAACCTTAATTAAGGCTGTTCTGGAGCAGTGTTCCTGATCATGCTCTCAGTCTTGTCTTCTCAGAAAGTGGAAGTTGGCAGGGACTTCTGCCTCTGCAACTGCTTCTCTCTACGGTGCTGTAGTAAAGTTGTGTTGATGGATGGATATATGTTATGACAAATGTATATATGTTATGATGAATGAATATGTGAGGGATATCTCAGGTAAATCTGGTCCTACCATAGCTTTTCCTTACTTACCTGAGGGCCATTGTTAGAAGTACTTTACTCTGAGTAGTGCTGTTGCAGAACCCAGGCATTTTGCTGGAAGATCTTATAAGTGTGGATAAGGAGGGTAATAGTACAGTTATTGGCTTGAACTGTGTGCAAAATAATATGTCCATGCTCTTTATTGTCATAGCATCCCTTCCCTCTGTGTGCATGTCATTAGAGTGTCTTTCTCTTTTATCACATCCTGAGATCTGATCCAGCATTGCTGTTACTAGGTACCATATAATTTCCCAGCCCTATTAAGGTAGGCATTATGCTTCTTCCACAATCTTTTCTGAAAAGCTAGTGTCCCAAGTAAATGGCATATCTTAATGTGTTGTTGGGATTAGTTTTTCAGGGCTTTGGGAAGAAGTTTGCTAAGGCTTCTGTCTCTTGGAGTGTCTGCATCCTGAGTGAGATACCTTTCAGAATGCGTTTGTTTTCCATGAGCGGTTTTTTTGCCTGTTTTTCTTGCAGTCGTAAAATGTCCCATAACTAGGACAAATGGAAAATAGATTAATATATAAACACCTTAAGGATATGAATGCTTTATGAAACCTTTGAACCAGTTGAAAATAAGTGCAAATTCTAGACAAATGCAGTAGTCTTCTGAAAATGGCAGCATAGATTGAGATGTCTGGTATCTGAAGAGACAGTAGGCTGGAACTGGACTGTATTACAACACTCTTGTATGTGACAAAGGAATTTTGTTGCTGAAATTTCAGGCTTCTGTGTAGTAAGTTTTGCATACCAAACTCTTTTGTGCTTGTTTTGTGTTAGTTGCTATTGAAAATGTCCTAAAACTGCAGCTCTCCAAGAGAACTCTTCACTGACTATGACTTAAAAACAGAATTTCAGATGGAGAAAATACATATTTTAGCACCATGAGGTGCAGCACTTGCAGATGGAAAAACTAAGAAATCAAATTTTCTTGAAAACCCTGTTGATGTATCCATTTCTTTCCTTTGGGAAAGAAGTATCAAAGCTTTAGCATTGAATGATGGAGAAGACTGAGAGTACTTAAAGAACATATCTGTGCATAAGCCATTATAAAGAACATCAGTTTTAGCTTCTTGTTTGTTCCAAGTATAAATTTCAAAATGGCTGCTGTGGCTAGAAGCGTTTTGTCTTCTGTTGGGAAACATTTTCAAGAGGAAGTAATTATTTCTCTCATTTGATGTGGTATCATCTGTGTGATGTGCAATGCTCTCTTTCATTTTCCTAACTTACCCGTTTTTCAGTATACTTTGGACCAGGTTTCCGTAGCTTATACCTAGAGGTCTTTGCTATGCCTATAACTTGAACTACTTAGATGTTTGCTTCCAGTTCTCTTTTAGATATATACATGACATAATAAATATGTGTTCCTCATAAATCCTATCTAACTTAAAAGGAAAGAAGAAACCTGAAACAAAACAGCAGCAACAAGCAAAGAAACAAAAAACCCCACCAATCCCCAAATCAAAGTACAAGCCATTTTTAATTTTGTCACATACCTTGTTTTACCAAGACAGTATCTTAGGAATATACTCGCCTGAAACAGTGTTGGAGGCACTTGCCCTATTTGGTTGTACATGTGAGGTGGTCTAGTTGATGTTGCTAGAAGTTAAGAGCAACAGGAGAACTTGGGAATCAGTTTTTGAAGACACTTTTCCCACTGCTGGCATTTGACTGAGGATTAAATAGTTTTGTTTTCCAACTTCTTGTCCAGACCTTAAATCTGTTAGTTTGAGGGGACAGCCTAGCTGCATCAAAATCTTGATTCCTATGTGAAAATAACTAATGAAAGAGGGCAGCCTAATTTTTATCAGTGAACTGATGTCAACACTTCCTCTGGAAGAAGATATAATGGGTTCAGTTACAGCACTTTTTTTGCTCCTGCTGTAATAAATAAGAAAATGGTTTAATGAGAAATGGTTATTAGTTCTAAATGTCCTTTACTTTAGAAGCTGTGTTTTAATTGTTTTGTACTGATATGTGGACAGCTGAAAAGAAAGATACAAAAACATTTGTAAAGTGACCCTGGGCCAAGCAATCAGCAAGCATATAGTGATCGATGCGTGAACATCATAACATATTGGAGAAGCAAAATATGTACTGTTCACTTCTGGGTAATGATGCTTGGGTTGTAGTCAGGAAATGAAGAATTGTGATCTTTTCTGGTTCATTTACTTCTTTTTTAGTTTAAGAGAAATCAGTAAGTTCTTGTGGGTTTGATTTGTCATCTGTGAGACTGGGACTGTTTTCAGGTACCTATATCGAAGTAGTGTGAAGTTTAAAGGTTCTGCAAGATGTGTGTGACTGTGACAGGGGAGGTTATTACTATTCTAATTTTAGAATAGCCTAGCAAAACCAGAACTGTTTCTGTAAGCAAATATCTCCCAGAAGTTCTGTCACCTACAGGTCAAAGTAGTCTGAGTAAAGTACACCAAAACCAAAAGTCGCCACTTCGTATCTTTGCAGTACCAGCTATGCATTTTCTGCCACTGAAAATTTGGAAGAAGTTGAGTACTTCTCGTGTTTTATGAAGTGACTTCAGAGTTTTTGAGAATGCAGTACTCTAACATGCAGATTTTCTAGACTCTTAGGAGCTACATTTTCCTCTTCACATTCTTGACTGCCTGTGCTTTTACAGAGTAAAAAATCGAGTGGTTTTCTTATACTTTTCCTCTAAACTTTTTGTTCTTCATGTTTTTTTTGTTCCTTGAACTTTTCCTTGTTTTTGCAATTGTATGAGAAGCTAATTATTATTCCAAGTCTACTGGTCTATCTACCATAGAAGTGTGTATTTGTGGGGTTACCTTTGGGTGCAAGAATTGCCTTTGAACCTTGGGTAGTACACACCAAATCTTTGTGTGGCTGAGACTTGCATTCTCTGTTATATCTCTGGCTGAGATAAATTTGCAGTTTGGGAATGGTATTAGCTGTCCATTTATCCTCCTTATGCAGGGGAGGGGTGAAGTTGCTTGGCCCAGAGTTAGTGATGGCGACTCTCCAGGCAGAGCTGCCTCCCCATCACAGCATTATTTGGATGAGCTCCACTCTTTGCATCAGGTTAAGCCAGCCATGTGCTTTAGACCTCACTACAAGACTTGCACTGGAGCTTCTTTGCCAATCTTTGTGTGTTCCACAAGAGGGAGATTGGCCATAGCTGATCTAAGGTGTCTCTGTTATCTAATTTCCTATCAGAGCAACTGCTAACTTGGGTGAGGATTCATTGAAAGCTTGATGCCCTAATCTAGGTTATTTAGAACAACTGTCTTTCAGTATTCTTAAAATACAAATTCTCTACGAAAAAGAACACCCAAAACCAATTTATTTTTTCATATTTAAAAATTCTGGATTATTTTAGTGTAACTAATAATTTGCTGAAGATGACACACATTGAACAATCCTGTCTAATATTTGATTGATCCATCTGCTACCCCATCTCTTAACTCCAGTCCTGCAAAGCACAGATAAAACTGCTACTGAGCTTCTGTCGTTAATTAATGTAAAGGGACATCAGCCAGTGATTTCAATGGAGCCTTGATTCTGGAAGTCATAAGTCATCTGTAAGTGGTGAGAGGCTTAAGTGGTGAGAGCACATAAGTGCTGCGAAATCAGAGGTGATTTTAGTTCCCTTCTTGCTCAATGATATACTGGCTTGGAGTTTTAAATGTTTGTACAAATAGAGAACTCCATTCCCTCTACTTACAAATTTTATTAAAACTGAGCCAGAAGTTGCTTTTTGGACAAAAGTTTTTTATAATTAGAATTAATAATGATACTTGATTTTAAAATTACATTTTTCAGAGTTTCTAAAGTACTATGTCTTAGTTTTTCAAATACTTTATTTCTAATTTTATTTTTATGATTCCCCAAGTTTGCCTAAAACTTTACTTAAGATTTAGATCCATTATAAAATAAAAGATTCTTCTAGGGATATAGAGGTCAGTTTTTAAAATGAATGATGCTGTGATCTGTGATCAGATTACAGATTTGCAATGAATGTATTCATATATGGAATAGTTAAAAGCTCTAACTTGATACATATCTTATAAACTTTATAAGCCTATAATAGTAATGCAATTATTATTTACAGATCTTACATTAGAGGGTACCTAAGAAAACTTTGTTCCAAACATTTTTTTCTAAATTCGTTGCGCTGCAAAATTATGTATTATTTTACACATTTGCAAGTACTGTATTTTTTTAATATTTTAAAGAAGCCTTCTGAAGGAATTTCCAGATATTGAATATAAGTAAGGACTATGTCATAAGGGCACAAATCACAGTTTCTGTCAGGGATGGTGGTAAAATAAGTCCTCTTTGACTTGTGTTTTTTTCCTTCTACCTGCTGAGGTCTTATTTATTTAAATAAAAATATGACTATTGCTAGAGTACTCATTTGCTGTTTTCATGTATGGGGTAGTACATGTACTGTTCTTTGTTATGCCATTCTACTGGTTCATTTTGATGTCTCACTTTTTATATTATGCTAATTACATTAGCAGTAACAATCACATACTGTCAATGGTGATGGTGGTTCTGAAATGTTGTTTGGTTTTGAGAATGACAGAAATGTTTGTGTTCTTGTTCACTTGTAAAAATTGTCATTGAGAACATTTTAGTGCTGACACCTTAGCGCAACTAATTTATTATTGAGACCTGTCAACTTTTCAACCTCCTATGTGCAAACACTTTGTTAGTGCTATATATGTAACAGGAAAAGTGCTAAATACATGTTTTAATGCAAATTTTGCTAAGCTTAGTGCAGAATACATTTCTGAAAAGTCATAAGCTTACTTTATCATAGAGATTTTTTTTGCCAGTTGCTTACTTATTCTTTTGCTTTAAATATACCATGCTGTTATATGGAATGAGTGGTGCTGAAATTGGTTTCATTTATCAAAGATGTGAATGACACAATGGATGCTTATGTACTCTGCCTGTCAAATCCATAACTGCTGCTAACTGACCTAACTTCTGTTTTTCCACATGTTTCCTGGTTTTCTGTCATCTTTCAGTCTTCCACGGGTCATTCAGTAAACACTACTCTGAGTGACTTTTTTGAGTTTCCATATGTCAATCACACTTATTTTCTCTGCTTTTTAGTAAGCAGAGAAAATAAGCTTGCTTTATTTGGGTTTGGCTGTCTTCTGCAGGACAGTATCTTGCATTCTGTTTCATTCCTAGCTCATTTTTGCTTTTAGCTGGGCTATGGAAGAGGTTGAGAATCAATGGGGAAGGAGTGTCTGATCAAAGTAAAATAGGAGCCAAATAGGAGAGAGGAAGATAGCAGCAGGATTTGCAAGTGTTCTTTAAGAATATTCAGTTTGAACTGATCTCCTTAAAAAGGGTGGGGACAAGGTGGGTTATGGAAAGTTGAATTACCTTAAAGCTTTTTTCAGCAAGCATTTTCAGGAGGTGGTGTCACCTTAAATAAAAACTTTTTTTTCTTCTTAATTGTATCATGACTAATTCTACATAATCACTAATTCTGGGGGGTGTGGCATTAAAAAACTGCTAAATGTCATTGGCATCTACATTTTTTCCTAATGGAGGGAATGGATATGTCGCTGTATTAAATATATTCTCAGTGCATTCCTGATATGAGTAACCTGATGTAGCAGTTGCTGAGTGTGTATACTAAATTTGAGAAAGCCAGTGAGAACAAGAAGTTTCTTATATCAGACATCTAGGGTACAATAAAATACTAAATCAACTATACTAATCTTTCCTTTATAGAAAATACCCTTAAATGAATGTGGGTTTTGTTGTAGTTTTTAATAATATTTTGAGTACCACATTCCTCATTAGAGATGGAGGAGAGGAACCCCAACATGTCTTCAGTAGAGCTGGAAGAAGTGTGTGTATTTATGTAGCCTCTTGACAAGCTTCTCACGTCCTCTGGGGACTCCCTTCGCTCTCAGTAAGGCCGGTGGGAACGCTGTACCCAGGAACTGCTGCTCCTCACCCGTCTGCTGCAGGGCGATGCATGGTCACTAACTTCAGACTAAACAAAACTCCCACAGATGACCAGACTCACCTGGGCTTTATGACTTCTATCTTCTCCCTCTATTAGTGCAATCTCTTTCTTTTTTTCCTTCTCTTATCCTTCAGCAATCTTCAGGAAAATCTTCAACTGAATGTGGTCCTTTCAACCATGTGATTTTTGAAGCTCTACTCCTGATGGTCCTTGCTTTATCTTTTCGTAGTGTTGCAGGTTATCCGCTACATTTGTAGCTTTAAGAGCCCCATAATACATTTTTGGATTGAAAATTAAAAGCAAGGCTTTCCACCTCTAGTAATTTGGATTATTGCCGTTGCTATTTATTGGCAAAAATGTCCCTCTGAAATCTCCAGGAATTATGTAATTGATTATAATTGAGATTTGTATTGCTGCTTCTTAGTCACATAACAATATGCACTGGAGAAAACCTGTACCTGCTCTGGAAAGAGGAAGATATTTTTGGGTAAACATCATTTGCTGCTAACTTCCTCATGTCACGGAAGCTAACTTTAGAAATCAGACGTGTCAGCGATGGGACTGAATTTGTGTATCAAGCTTGGCAGTATTACTGCTTCTGTTAGGACACAAGCACAAGTAAATATAAGATGAATTCCAGCAATTTGCAAGTGACTCAAAGCATTTACACAATAAACTGATGCATTTTTGTTTTCTTACTTTTTTTAAATGTTAGAGCTGACAGACTTTGGTTTTGTTTTATCATTTTCTTTGAAAATCTAAATCCATTTCCTTCTCCTGGGATATTTCAGTAATAGTAATATGCTGTTAAAATAAACAGAATTTGGATTTTTGAAAACAGAAATGAATCAGAGTTAAGTACATAGGATAACAATATATCCTATAACAATATAACATTTGGAGAAACCACAAATAATCTTCAAAAGAAATTCAAAAGAAGTTAGATCCTTTTATCAAACATCAGAGGGATAAGCTTGTTTTCTTAGAATCTAACTGGAAGGGATTTTCCAGAGGATGTTAGAGATGAAAACTCCAATCCTGAACTTTCCAACTTCTCCACCTGACATGTAAGGTGTATTTTTAATTTTTTTTCTAATTCTAGGCATGGAAAAGTGCTTCTCCTTAGACTATTTCTGTTACTTTAGTCCTGCTGTACTTAAGGGTTTGTTACGAATGCATTTTGCTTTTGTGGTTTCACAAGCATTTGAAAGGAACCTGATTGTATATAGCTGATGGTATAGCTGATTGTATTACAGCACTAGTAAAGTTTTTCCATTTTTTAAATTTTGAAGCACATTGCCATGATTGAATCTCTGTAAAATAATGTATTTTTGAACTTTTCTTAGGATGTGTTGTACCAGCTAATATCTCTTTCAGTAAAAGTCGTTCCGTTTGCACAGTTATACCACTTTTTAAAGAAAAAAATAGTATTTTTCAAGAGGCATGTTGTCTGGTTGCACATGCCAATATTAAAGTTCATGGATACAGAAGTTAATAGTAGGTACCAACAAAATAATGTTTTATGAAGTGTTAGAAGTCTTTCAGGACTCACTCGGACAGAAAAAAAGGTTAAATTGCATTTACTTCATTGAAGGCTGACTTTTGGATTCAAAGGACAAGTGAGGTATAACTTGATCAAAACCCAAAATAGATTGTCTGGCACACAGCTCAGCCTTATTTAGAATGAATGTTGATCTTGTTATAGTACTGTAATGCCGAGCCTGGGTCAAGAACCTGCAGGTTGCTGCCCAGACTTGAGAACTCATCCCCTCCCCACTACTTTCTAACCAGCATCATTAGGTCATGTCTGCACTACATTTGTAGGCTCTGCAGGGTACAAATAATTCCTGCTTGACTGTGTTGGAAGGTGCCTTGCTTGGCTCTTGGGCATTTTAAAATAATAATGACACACAGGCTGATTGTGTCGATGTCTACTAATGTTTGTAAATGAAAAATAAATATTTAAGAATTGCTGTGCGTTGCAGTAGAATTTTAAGCTGCTTGAATTTGTCTTTCGGATGCATATGCAATTGCACCATACTTTATGAAATTATGGTTTTATAGGGAACCAGAAAAAGGTTACTGAATGCATTATAATTATGTGTATTGTTTTTAGTGTTGTGTGGAGGTTTAGTATTGTGAGGGATTTTTTGAGTTGCCAAAGGTAAAGAGCTTGGAGTTGTAATTTACTTGCATGTAAAAGCTGCCCACTCTAGTCTAGTGCTGGTAATCTAGTGTTCAGGCAAAGTTAGTGTGCTGATCCACCATCCATGCTCACGCACAGTGGCTAAGTACAGCCTCCAGGCTTCGTGTGAGCACTGGCTCTTTGACTTGATAAATTTGCCATGCTGATGACAAATGTATTTTTACAGTGTCTTTACTGGTGCACTGCTAGAAATAACTGAGCTGAGAGGCTATTGAGAATATTGCCTTCCTTTTGTGTACATCAACAGGTTTTTGAAACTGCAAAAGGGATTTCAGTTACAGTTGAAGGAGCACCTTCTGAAGGAACAGATAGGTTTTTAGTAATGTTAATTATTTCCAGTGGGTGTTTGTAGCCTTGAAACTGAGTGAAGCAACAATCATTATTCTCTGCTACATACCATATGGCAAGAAAAGATAGCTGAAGTATTGGGACATACTGAGAGAACAGAACTATCATGTGCATAATAGACAGGTGTTCTTAAACACTATTCTTCACAGGTGCCACAATATTTTGTGCCATGATTGATGAAATTATATAATATAAAGTTACATTGATTCTTAGGTTTTTTTAGTATGGGTTTGCAGAATGGTTGTTTTGAAATGTGTGATATTTTTTCTGGTAATTTTAACAAGTTTGCCATGGACTAATCTGAACAGTGATTGTGACCAGAACTCTAAACAGCAGCCCTTGATTTTCTTCCATGTTCATGAATGTAAGTTATATTTGGGATACTCTTTACAAAAATATTAGAGAAATGTAATGTCTGAATTTCATTTACTGATTGACAATTCTTTACTGTAGCGGTTTCAATTAATCAAGTAATTTTCTGCATCTTGTTCCCTAGCTTGCTTGATAATTCCTTAGAAAACAAATACTAAAATGCGGTTACAGTTCCTGACGCTTCTGAGGGCAGATTAATTTCTATAGTCCTCCCCACAAAAATCTCAAACCAAACAAATATGTAAGTTCTTGTTAATGCTATCTGTGAAGCAAGGTGGCTTTGTTTTCTGGAGAATGATGATAAACAAAAGTTTGCAGATTTGCACTGGACATTCTGAAGTTTGTGGCAAGTCCCTTATTTCTACTGGTGTTAGTTTCCATAAATAGGGAGTATCGATCCTTTTCGCATCATCATATAGAATTAAGTCTTCTGCTTCAGATCTGCTATTACAGTGAATATTTTAATGGCAGCCATTTCTGAGTATCCTTTTAGTAAAACCCTAGTAACATATTTGGGTGGTGAATTCAAGATGATGTTTGAAAGTCACTCCAAAGGACGTGCTCCTATTTGTTAGACATAGCTGTGATAGCACCTTGTGTGCTTGGCTCTGAGCTTAAAGGCAATACTGAGAAGTTTTAGCAGGGACACCCTCATTCACTGAGGTGTATTCAGAGTCAGTGCTAATATGAAAGTGTTTTATTTAGAAGGATTTGCAGGGGCTCAGCTAATGCAGTCGTCAGTGGTGAGAGGCTGTGCAACATCAAGTTCTGCATAACGTCAGTTTGAAAGCAGCCTGGCATTTTGGACTTGGGCTTTACTTGTGCAGGTTTTATTCTGATGCACTTAATGCAACAGTTCAGCATTCCTGTCTTTACAAACCTGTTGTAGGGAGTGAGGAGCGGGGTGTATGGGTGCTTCTAGCAGTGCTTGGCTCATCTGATACCACCTTAGTGCATATAAATAGTGCACAGAAGTATATAGCATCACCTAACCTCTGATATTTGAGAAGATGAGTGAAACTGTTGGAAGAGCGGAAAATGCACTGTACTTTAAACCTTTCTGAAGTCTAACCTTTTAGCAATAGGAAGTCTTGGCAACGGTATTGAGAGAATAATGTTTTTAACTACTTTTAGAAACTAAGTGTGTAACACTTCTTTGTGCCTTGTTTCAGTGTAAAGAGGGGTGTAAAAATTTCTTCATTCTAGCCAAAGGAAGCTTTGATGGTCAGTAGCTGCATCTTGGGAGGCAGGTTTGCCATCTGGAAGGTTTTCCTAGCTTTTACAACTTAACATCATTCACTCGCTAGATGTATCTTACTTCTGTGAGGTACTGGTAGCTTAGGGATTGTTTAATGCTTATCCTGCTCTGTCACATCTGCCTGTTCACTTTATCTATGTCTTCACATACGTGCTGTGATGTCCATTCCAAGTCACACGCCTCTTACATGTTGGAGCAATAAAGAACAGCTTGTGCATATCTTGTTTTGGTTTTTTTAACGATGACTGTCAAACAGCAATAAAGTTAAGATGCAAGTCAGCTTTGCGAGACCTGAGAACTTTTTTTCTTCCTGGCGTGAGAAAGAGACAGTTAAGTACTATAGTTTTTTTCAAGATGTGTGTATTGTATCTCATAAATTTTACACAAACTATTGGAATCGCAAACTCAGGTCTTTAGATAGATGCCAACTGGGCATTTGAAAATGAGGGTCTGCGAGCACTGGTATTTCTTCCAATAGCAGGGATATTTTAGGATGCTTAGTTTTTGATTGTGGCAAATCCTTTTCTTGATTTGTGGGGAGTATAGCAGGCTGAATTACTATCTAAGTTCACTTTCTGCAGGCTGGAAATAAAGCTTCTGCTGAATCAAGTCTCTTCCAAAGAACTCCTTACAAAGGTTAGGCCAGATCAATGGATTTCCTGCTTTGCTAAACCCTGTGCTATAAGGCATTGTGGAGGCAGTGACTGTTTTGAATCACATAACTGCGTGTTGTTCCTACTGAAGAATCATCATCATCATCATCTTAAGGAATGAGTCTGAAACTTGGGGAAGCAGAAGTCTACACTTCTCTCTGCCACGGGCTCTATATTCAGAGCAGTTGTTTAAAACAAGACTTTTTTTTTAGAGGTGGCCAAGAACTACTACAGTTAATAGAACTGGTTAATGTAACTTGTGAAACTGTATCATAATCAACTTGCAAGTATTTTGGAGTCAGTAGCCGTCCCTAAAAGCAGAAGGAAATTGTCTTCTGCACTTTTTTTTCTCTTTTTGCCTTCCTTCATCACAATGAAAAAAAAAATTAGATTAGAATCTTTAAACATTTAGTGAAAAACCTAGCCTGGTATTTGGCAGCTGTACTTGGCAAAGAAGAGAAGATGTGGGTGTTGTTTCTGAACATTTTATTCTAGTTCTTGTGCTGGGTTATATAAATGCATCCTTGCATGAGTGTGCGTGTGAGCTGGAAGCCTCTAGCTCTAGTATATTACGTGGCTGATGCCGGGAGGAGGAGGGAATATATTCCTCATTAAGAGAAGCTACATCTTCACTAAGTCAGAAAAATGAAACATAAGACTTCTTTATAGGGTATGTTTTTTTGTTTGTCTCTTTATTCAAAAAAGAAGCTATTATGTTGCAGTAGCAACGCATTAGTAAGTAGAAACTGATGTTTCATCTGCGAAGTGTACAAGCAAGCTTTGTGGTTATGAGACCAAGGCTGTGCAAATGCCAGTACTTATGCATGTACATGGTGTTTTGCATGCAAAATAATATAGGATGAGT
Source organism: Cnemophilus loriae (assembly GCA_013397755.1). Taxonomy (NCBI): domain Eukaryota; kingdom Metazoa; phylum Chordata; class Aves; order Passeriformes; family Corvidae; genus Cnemophilus; species Cnemophilus loriae. The sequence continues at coordinate 3,456,715 of VZTF01001657.1, forward strand.
AATATTGGCAATATATGAGCTTTGTGTTTGTAAGTAACTTTCTTATGTATCGCATCGTGAAAATGCGTCCCATTGCCATCACCTGAAATAGGGAGCTATGAAATGCATTGCCTGAAGTTTTACGACTGCCTCTGTTATTAACCACTGCTTGATGAACTACCAGTGTTAGTAGATTGGGATTGATGCTATTGGCATGTTAAATTTAACCGTGAAATCTATAAAAGATCTGAATGGCTTAGAATGTAAAACAAAGTAATGGATGAAGTGTTTGGTGCCTTGGCTTGGATCCAGCTTGATGTCCTAGATGAATGCATCATGAAACCACAACAGATCAACCCAGATTTACATGAGTGATGCAGAAGAGCCCTGAAGCTAAGCCAACATAGTGATTGAATTAGCTCCTGCATTTAGAGAGGCTTCTCCCTCCAGGTCAGACTTCTAAGCACTGATGGGCTTGTGTGGGGAACTCGCAGTTACAGACTGAAGTATGCCTACATTTGGGAGGAAAAGAAATCTTAGAGCTTCAGAACTTTTAACTTTGACAAGTGTGACTGATTTTTCTTTTAGGGCGAAAAGGAGAAACACTGTGAACATTTCCATTAGTGGTGCTTTGGTCGAGGACTTGCCAATCTTCCCAGAAATATCTGTTCAAAATTTGAAACATTTTGTTGCCGTGGGGTTGATAAGAACCTTATGTATTACCCACCTTCATACAGTACCTGCCTTTTTCTTTTAGTAAATAATAACTGTACTGTAGTGTGATGCTCATAAATGGGACAATTTTGCAAATATCTGTGTGTACAGGTGCAAAAGTACAGCATTTGTGATCTCTTCTCTACTTTATTTTTAACAAACTGATTTTATAGGTAAATAAATGTCAGCTTAAAGACAAGACATGGTGGATGACCAGAAGCATTACTCTTTTTGAGTAATCATGTTTTTAATAAAGTTTTGTTTTTACAAGATGCAGGGAAATAGTTATTAAAAAACAATACTGGGATGTGAAGTGTGTCTTTATTCTAGAGACTTGTATCGTGACAAAGATGTTTCGAAGAGAAACTGGGGACATTTTAAAAAATATATTCTACAATTCACATTTTTAACTGGTACCCTCACATAAGATATTGTTACGTTCTGGCAGCTATTTTATTGATGTTAGTGCTATATGCATTTGCTGTTTGTGTACACTTTGATACTTCAGTAACCAGATATCTCCATTTTTGTTTCTCAGCATGATGTATCACAGACTTTGCTCAAAGCAACTCTGGACAGTGTGGTTGAAGAGTGTGTCAGCTTTGTAGGAGTTGATATTAACATCTGCTCAGAAATACTATTAAGGTGAGTGAAACATTTTCCTATTCCAGTAATTACATGGCTCTGGATCACAGAGTCTCTGTTTAGTCTGCCATCTGACTCAAGCTCAGCTGGAGCAAATGGCTTTTGTGTTAAACTTCCAATTACATAAAAATGACACAGTAAGACAGTATTTTACGGAATCATTAAGAGTCAGGTTTTAAGGGTATGTGTGATTCTCCAGGGTAAAACTATTCTTCAAAGAAAAACAGATATTTAAAAATTTTAAGCCAACACTGCAATTTTAAAAAAAGGTGATGTAAGTAATTTGTATTTTTACACTGAGAAAGGGATTTTCGAATGTACCTTGTCTCTTAGAAGGTATTTTTATAGGTACTTCGAAGTGGAACAGGTTGTAAAACTTGGGCGAGGAAAGGAGAAAAGGAAAGATTTAAGGGGAAGCTTGAAAAATTTATCCGTTTTTACTGTTTGTTTTTTGTTAAGCAGTTATGCCATGTTTTCTTCAAAAATGTTCTGGACTTTATTTTTCTTGGTTAGAAACTAAAACCTCATTCTCCCTTGAGTGTATAGAATTCAGTATTGTTTAGGCGACAAACTCTCAGAACAGCAAAAGTGCTGCTGTCATCCTCCATAGTAGGAGGAGAAGGAAAAGAATGTCCAGCATCTTCTGTCCATATTCTTCCATAATATTGCTGTCCATAACGAGTAATGAAAATTATATTAGGTATGAATGTTAGGAAAAATGCATTCTTGCTAGGTCTGTATTTTAATTTTTTAGCCACTTAGAATCTTTCTTAAAAACATCTTTCCATATTTTGGAAGAGGTTCTCTTTCTATTCTTTTTAGTTTTCCACTTTCTTTCATGTTCTTTTTCTGCATATCCACTCTCTAGCCAACATCTGATTTCTTCTGTCTTGCATGCTTTCAGATTTAGATCATCTTTTAGTAAGAAAGCAAGTGGTACCTAAATGACAAATGAAGCTTTCATTCATAGAATCAACAAAATAGAATCATAGAATAAGGTGAGTTGGAAGGAACCCATCAGGATCATCAAAGTCCAACTCCTGGCCCTGTGCAGGACACCCCAAGAGTCACACCATGTGTCTGAGAGCATTGTGCAGATGCTGTTTGAACTCAGTCAGGCTTAGTGCTGTGACCACTTCCCTGGGCAGCCTGTTCTACTGTCCAGCCACCCTGTGAGTGAAGAACGTTTTCCTGATATCAAGCCTAAACCTCTCAACTGAGCTTCGGGCCATCCCTTCAGGTCCTGTCACTGGTCACCACAAAGAAGAGATCCGTGCCTGCCCCTCCTCTTCCCCTCACGAAGAAGCTGTAACTGCAATGAGGTCTCCCCTCAGTCTCCTCTTCTCCAGGTTGAACAGACCAAGTGACCTCAGCCGTTCCTCATACAGCTTCCCCTCAAGGCCCTTCACCATCTTCGTGGCCCTCCTTTGGATGCTCTCTAAGAGCTCAATGTCTTTTTTATGTTCCATGAATAAAAGCCTAGCTGAGCACATGCAGGGGTTGATCACTGTCAGCTTTCTGCAGGAGCATCAGCCTAAGGGGCTACTGTGCCTCCACAAAANCGCAGGGGTTGATCACTGTCGGCTTTCTGCAGGGTACAGCTGTATTGTGCACTTCAGCAGGGAGCATCAGCCTGAGGGGCTACTGTGCCTCCACAAAACTGTGAATGTGGGGTAGCCCTGTCCAAACAGGGTTACAGGTGGTAACCACCTTGTGTAAGTATTTTGTGCGGTGGTCTAATTAACCTGCCTTACAATGCTCAGTTGTTCAAGTCTGCTGTTCTGTGTAGATGCAGTCTTAAGTTTCCTTCAGACACGCAGTTTGAGATCATCACCCTAGCTAGACTGCAGCCTGAGCAGAGCTTTCTCCTTGTGGTTTCTGATGCTTCAAATACACTTCTTGACATGTAGTACACAGGGAGGGGATGACGGTGCAACAGTATTTGCATTACTGCTGAGTAATGTGCTTGAAAGACTTGAGATGGTCAGATGAAAATTCTGTCAACTGTGTAATGTTCCTTTGTCAGTGTAAATAAGCTGGATTTCTCCGTGTTTCTAAGAAATTTCTGAAGAAAATTCCATTCCTGATGATTAATATTCTGTCTGTGGTTAAGGGTGTGTCCCTCTAATTTCATTCTGAGCTTTCACCAACTTGGGACTATTTTTTTAACTTTTGCATGAGCATGAGAATAGTGGAAAGGTTTTTTCTGTTTTTCCCTGAGATTTTATGACTCCTGCTGGGTTTGCTGTTGGTGTTTTTCTAGAATCAGTTGGTGCCATTCCACAGATAGGTTGCTGCTGCTGCTGACTTACAGCAGTGTCATCTGATATATAGAGTCTAGTGGGTGACATTTCCTTCTCTAGTGCCAGGAGTAACTCCCCACGTGAGCTCTTTTCTCTCTTTTTATGATTAACATACTCCACACAGAGAAAGTTTTACTCACATGTACATACTGAAAATGTGCAGCAAACCCACTGCTTCCTGAAGGAACCTGGCTAACTGCTGTTGCACTTCACAGGTAAGTTCTTGGCCAGGTCCAAGTTACCCTCAGAACCCTCCTCCCAGCTGCTTTTTATTTCAAGAACAGCTGAGAGAAAAGAAACAAGCTTTGTGGATCAGTTAAATTGTGTGAGGAAAGCAAGCTGCTCCCAGCCACTCTCCTTCTGGATAGCAGACGTGAGCCCTTCGTGTTTGGGCAAGGTGTTTCAGTACCACTGGAAGAGCTGAGAGCGGGCTGTTCTTACAGGAACAATTTATCTCTTCCGAACCCTCCTCCCACGCTGTTTCCTGAAGAGGGCAGCTGGGGGCAGGCCATAAGACATGACAAATTGAATTGGCATTACGGAAATAGCCAACAGATCATAAATTACACGTCCCTGGCTTACTAGTTAGGCATGTACAGAACCAGATTGCTATACTAAGTTTTGTTGACTTGAGTGGATTCCTTCCATAGAACTAAGAGAAGGGATCCTTTTTCAGACTATGCCTTTGGTGTGGGAGTCTGTTTGCTAATTTCTCAGCAGTTTTAGTTTTGTAAACCAGATTTTCTACAAGAATGTGTATCCTTGTAATGGGTGGCACTTGCATGAATGACTGTCCAATGGTAATAAAAGTATTTTCTAAATTTTCTCTTAGACACATTGCGGGGCTGAATACTAACAGGGCTAAGAATATAATCGAATGGCGAGAGAAGAACGGGCCATTTATAAACCGAGAACAGCTCAAAGAAGTTAAAGGTTTGGGCCCCAAAACCTTCCAACAGTGTGCTGGCTTCATCAGATTCAATCAAGAATATATAAAGACTTTTTGCAGGTAATAGAGATTTTAACTGTTCTGACTAAATTATCTGAAATAGTATGAGAAGACTTTCTGCTCTGTATTCATGCTTGAGACTCAAGGAATCCTAGACCATTGTGCTCTGAAAGACAACAAATTAACTTGAAGTCCATGATTGAAGATAGAGGACTAGGCTAACAAGTCATGATTATTCAGAGGAAGAGCTAAGTCAGGCTTTTGATAAATATGTAAGTTTAATTAAAAATTTTGCCACTGAATTGGTAAAAGAAATTTGTCATGCAGCAGTGTTGTGATCTGAGATATTAAAACTTTAGTCTTGTGTTTCAGGCATAATTTAGACATCTGAAAATTAATTAATTTAATGTGGTAAAGCTTATTCTGAAGAACTTAATGGTAGTAAACTAGTGCAGATTTTTGGAGTTTCAATTTCATTACCTGGAGAGAGGAAGTTAAGTAGCTGCCTAGATCAGACTGTGTCTATGTTGTACTCCTGTGCCTAGCAAGTGTGATGTGACTGTCTTCTGTCTGAAATATGAGGCCTTTTCCCAAGCACAGTTTGTCAACCGTGCATCATCCTCTTCCCTGTCATCTCATTCCCTGATTCTGTACCAAGTCTTCTACTCTTTCAGCCATTCATAGTGCTCCTCTTGACCTTTCTACAACTGAAAATTACCTTTCCAGTGCAATGTCTCTTCTCCTGTCTTTTCTCATTTCTCTTTCCAAAATAAAGAACTAAGAAAGGGCACAGCGGTAGCACCATCCCCACCGTTTTGCCGCTGGCTCTTCTCAAAAAAATATTTTCCTGGGAAGCACACGCTATTTTTCAGCCAACGCAGTGCTCAGAAGCAATACTGTATTCCCAGTTGCTGCTGGCCGAACAGCACACGCGTAACTTCCAGGCAGGACGTGGGCACATAGGGACTGGCTTTCTGCCCAGGTGGAAGGTATACAGATTGGTTGCCCATCTGGCAGGGAGGCATAGGCTGCAGGCCAAATGGTGCTCACTGTAAGCGCCCAAAGACCAAAGAAATTGCTTCCAAAGCTCTCTATGATTGATAGGTCTTACCTCGTACAGATCTCTTCTGGTTTCTCTAGTTTATGCTGCAATACAGCCAATAAAAAAAAGGCTCATGGCTTTTTTTTTGCCCCCAAATGTTCACTGGTGAAATGTGAACATTGTTTTGGGGTTTTTTAACCTTCCTGGAACACGATTCTGATGTTAGTCAGATTCCATAAAACTTGGGAGCACCGTATAACCTGAGAAATGGCTTTTGAGGCCAAAGTAAAGCTCTAACACCACTGCCTCCACGACACTTCTTGTGGGTCCAGGTGACATAACCAGAGGCTTTTGAAATGAACTTTGAGGTTTCATTTTTATCCTTTCTAATCACGCTGATGACTTTAGAGTGCTGTATGAAATAATTTTTGTGCTTTTTATTTGAAAGTTAACAAATAGTGGTTATTTTAAAAATTGATGTGGAAAGAGGAAATTATGTCAGTATTTCTGCCTACAGTTGATGAGTGGAGCCCAAAATGCCAGTGCTAGTTTCAGGACCTTCAGTACATTCTCTTTTGTCCTCCAAAAGCAGGAACCACTTGTGATTTAGGAAACAAACATAGAGGCATGAAAGGAGCATGTGCAGTAGGCATCATTTGATGCCTTTACTGTATCCTGAGAATTTTTTTTGTTTGAGGGAAACTTTGGGGGGAAAAGTGTGTTGGTTTTGTGTGTGGACACTGGGCCAGGATCATCTTTGTTGAGAATGACATGTCCGTTTTTGATTTCTGGCAGTAATAAGAAAAACGAACTTGGAAGTCGTGCACTTCTGACTAAAGCAGGTGCACTGGGTAAAAAGAAGAGTAAACCAACACCATGTGCCTTGCAACAGCCCAATCCCTTGGACCAAACTTGTATTCATCCAGAGTCTTACAACATTGCAATGAGGTAAGTGATGGGAAAGCTTTGAAACCACTGACACCATCAATTTTTAAAATGAAAGTACTGATTTTTCTGGCAACACCCTGCTCAGCCTTCAGAGACAAGAATATTTATATTAATTTGAAACTTTCACCCCTTTCTTCAAGAAGAAGGTATGCTTCAGATATATATGAGCATATGTTGTTACTATGGGCCTTTAAAATTAAATTCTGATATTGCAGGATCTAATTAAGATGTATATGTATCATATATATATATGTATATACAGTTCCCAAATACACGAATACTATGATGGTTTTACTAAGTGGCTAAACGAAGAGAATGGTTTTTGTGTATGTCAGAAAAAAGGAATTAGGAATCTGTGTGTGCCTCTGAAATACTGCTATAAGCTGTGGTCTTTTCTATCAGCAGCCCTGGTTGAAATTGGACTCTGTTTTTCCTCTTCAGAAAACATTATCTCCTACCATAAATGGGCATATATTTATTTTTCAAGTGATTTTTGCTGAGCAGGTTCTTTTCTTAAAAAGTACTGAAGCTTATTTCACCAGTAGCCAGTTGCTTTAAGATTCTTATGATCTCCATTGAGAATATGGTACCTGGACAAACAAACTTGTGCTTCCTGTTTTTTAAACAAAACCATCTTTAAACCTCAAAGAGAGATGCTCAGTTTCTGAATTCACAAAGCTTGACTTTCTTACCTAAAAAAAGTCATACAGGACCTTGCATTTTTAGGACACCTTCCCTTCAGTGTGTACTCTGTTCTCTCTTCCTATCCATGGGTCTCCATGCTTTCCTTCTGCTAGGCATGCAGTGCACTTTTGTTTCCTTCCTCTCCCTACCACACAATTCATTCTTCTTTGTGCCTGATTCTAGGACCCACTGTGCAATTTCGTGGTAGTGTGTATTGCAGTTGTGCAGTATGTGGATAACTTCGGTCATGGAAAAGGAGAAACCTTTTCCCCATTTTTCTTACACATCAGCATTTGTTATGAAGTCCCTGCCCTGTGTAGCTGTGGGAAAGAAACATCAGTCAAGGTCCTGATCTTAATGATCTTATGTTTGGTTGGTGGTTTATAGGATGTATAGCTTGGTCACCCCAACTGGAGGTTATTCAGTGTAAGTGAGTCAATGTGAAAAAAAACCCATAGATTGCTTATTCAAAAATGATTTTGATTTTCAATATTGAATTTCATTCAATTTAAATTTCAAGTACTCGGATTTTAGTTTTTAGCTTTCCAGCCCTGATACCCTAATAACATCATTAGTAGAGTGGTCACAGTGGTACTAGCCTTGCTTAAAGCCTGATATGGAAGGATTGCTTTAGAGAGCAGACAAGTGCATGCAGTTAATGGTGGAATTACTGCAGTAATTTCCCTACATACAATATTTTCACAAAGGTTGGTCGGAAAACAGAGAATTGTGACTTTGTTTCCAAAGCAGCACAGGTGACTTTTATATCTGAAGTGGTGAGTGGGTTTATTACTGCAGAGGGTAGAACAGATATTCACGTACAGCTGAAATTCTACAATTTTAGTAGGTATCACTGATCATATAATTGTGATTTGAAATTTGACTGGGAACCCACCACTGGCATTATTTTTTAAAAAATAGAATAAAAATAATTAATGAGCACAACTTTTACATCTCAACCAAGAGAGTGGTTTGAGTCCCAGGCTTATGCATGTTTCAGCAAAGGGGCTGGCACCTATTGCACAGCCAACACTGCTTAGAAGGTGCCTTGCTGAATCTTAAAACGTGCGCAGCTTCGAACTCGCATTTTGAGAGCTTCTAGGCCGATGCAGAAGTGTCACATGGCTGAAGACCTGTGTTAATCTATCTCATCATCTGTCTTTGGCTAATGCAAGTATTTTACAGTAGTTTTCTAGCAGTGCCATTTTCTGTTCTCTGTTTCTCACCAAACACTTTGCCTTCCTAGACTGAATTTTCAGATGAAGTATTTAGATCCAAATGCATGTTATAGATACTGTACCATACAGGATTTTGTTGAGGCGGGGGGGGGAGGGGGAAGGTTGGGTTTTTTTCATGCAAAAGAATATAAGTTGATTACAAAGTAAATATAAAACAACAATTATAATATCTGCTAATGAAATATCAAAACTAAAAAGCATAGTGCCTCTCTCTATAACTAACTAAATCCGTTTTTTCTGCATCCTTTGGGCTCTTTCTCTGTTGTCTTACTTCCTATATTTATAGTATCTCTACACATAGTATGATGGGGGGGAAAACTCTCCAAGTGCTTTCTGTGCTTTCTGTGAATGTACTCTATGTTCAGCAGTATTTGTATTTTTCTTTTTCTTGCAATCAAAAGATAGTTTCCTTGAAAGCTTGTTAAATATGAAGGTTCTAACTTTCATGGTATAGATTGTATGACTGTGTGGCAACTTGATATCACAAAATGGTGTTGGGAAGGGGGCAAATATGTTTAATGTTTTTTCCTGGCAAATAGCTGTTTTGAGAAAAGAAAATACAGCTCTGAAGCAAACTGACAAAAGCCAAGAAGTGTAGTATTAAAAATTGACACTGGTGACATAAGGGCTAAATATAAACCAGATATCCTCCTCTCAAGCAACTAATGCTATAATTTAGCAATGATTATATATTTAAAATGACTTTTCAAAAAAAGCATATGAGCTGCTAAGCTTCTCAGAACTTATGAAAACAGCTTTCCAAACCTTTTTTCCTGCTGAAATATGAATGAAGAAAAAAATTTTACTAGGAATTCAGACTGCATGGAGGATTGACTCCAAAACTTATCGGGGCTGTTGGTGAGTTTTGCTGACAGGCAGTGGATGGGACTGGGCTTGTAATTCCCTTTTGCTGAGCCTACGTTCATGAGAAAGCTTTTGAGATCCTGAAAAATCGTGTTCATGGTGTTGGTTGGAGGTGTCTTAAGGAAGTTAGCCAATATCTGAAAGTCTTTCTAGAATGTTAGAATGCAACTAGGTTAAAACCTAATTAATAATTCTTATAACTTAAAATAAAATGCAGGAGAAAAATTGAAACTGTTAGATGTAGGTTAGAATCAGTATTTAATAATAAAGTTTTTTAAGTAATATATCTTAATGAGTTCTGTGGCTCTAGTGCTATCTAAGTATTTCTTGCTTCTTTTCTGTGCTTACACTGAACTTTGTCAGGGAGTGTGTCAAGTTCACAGGTGGATCCATGCTGCCAAAGGGCAGAACTGTCTTGAATATGACCAGATTTGACCAAAAATACAGTATTAGATACCTCTTACCACAAAAATTAAAATGTATAGAATAGCTGCTACATAAGTGAATCATAAAGGCTTCTTCATGGAATGTCTACCGCATCTTGCTATGAGAAAGAAGTTTCTGAGAGTTTTATTGGATTGAAAGTTTTCATGGAAAATTGCGTTTATTTTAAATGAAATAAGATGGTGATTTTTATCCACTGCTTATAGCCAAATTACCCAAAGGCAGCAGTCTACATTGCAGATTTATGACATGCAAAATTATCAGTTTTTAAAACAATGTTTTTGAGGGATAGAAATTTACCAAAATTTGAAACCACTAATTTTCTTTTTCAGGACTATTTTGTAGCTTGAAAAGCCAATCCATTAAAGAAAAATATGGTTAAAAGAATTACTCCCAAGTGGTGACTTTGGTTGCCAAACTTCAGGCTGGAGCCAATTTTTAGGGCTGCTTTAGAAACCCCTGAAAAATAGGGTTTTTATAATGGAAACGCTGATGTAATCTTTACTACAGTGGCACAAATGGTGCTGGTAAGATTGATTTATGGCATTTAAGCATCTTAACTTAAAATCTGTACAATTTCTGTAAAATAATTGTAAAATATCCTACTGATGATTTAATACGCTCTGCAGAAGACCAAAACATTTTTGTTCATGGTTTCCACACTGTCAAAGCTTGGCTTTGTCATGTGCGGTGATCAAGCTTACTAACACCTCTAAATATTATGAATAGGAATTTCCAAAAAGTTAAATAAAAACCTCAAAACTTTATAGTCAGCCTATTTTTCTGCAAAGCAGAAACATGCTTTAAGTTTCTGAAAAGTCTGTATGCGAAAACCAGTTTATAGTGGCAGAATCTTCTACGTGCAATTAATACACTATGTAGAGCATATCCAATTTCTTGGTATGTATTGTTAAAGAATTGGTAGGATAACCAGGGAAACATTTAGGAAGTCCCCAAAAGTTACAACCAGGTTATGCTTAAAAACCAAAATGTTGGAAAGAAAATGCAATGTTTTTTCTTTGTTCTATCAGTCTGCTGGGTGCAGTTGGTTTCATGTGACTGAATTTTAACCTTTGCTAATTTTTTTATTTAAATCTCATTAAAATGCTTTTTGCGAAAGGTTGGCATTCAGAATGTGTATTTGCTGCTCACAGATTGCAGCATCTGGCAGACAGGTTGTATTTTAGCCTGACCTAGAGATAGAAATTTTTGCCAGTATAAAAGATCTAAAGCTGTGATTTAGAATAACAAAGGTGAAGATCTTCTTTGGCTAATTGCTCACTTTTTGGACCTTGCCTGGTACAGGCCAGTCCTGCTCACCTGGCCTGTACCACCTGTGGTTGGTTATGCCTTAAAAGAAGTTTTTGACATACTGAGCCGAGTCACTTACAGTGAAGATTGATGTCTTGCCATTCTCTGTGTATTGATAATGCTGCTTGATATCTTCAGAAGGAATTCAACATCCCAAGAGAATTCAGCAAGCACTCGTTCATGTGCTTTTTCTTCACTGAAACGAAACACTATGATTTGGGGATCATTTCAGCAGGGCATTTGTGTTGATAACAGTTTATATTCCACTGTAGGCCAATCAATCATATTTCAAATATCCCTGATGTTTCTTGTACTCTGCATGGGTGGATGTAACAGCTGATCCATAGTATCTCATTTGCTGTGCTGATAAGCTGAATTTGCTGGCTTTGAAGGCAATTACTGGCACATAAGAAAATGCAGAAGAAAAGCTGTTGATGAGGCCACCAAAAGAAAGAGATTTTCCTCCTCTTGCCCTTTATGCAACTGGAAGTTTGTCCTTTGATGGCATTTCCAGCACTCTGGCAGGCTGGCTTGCCTCTGTCCAGATCCCCTAGTTGTCACAAAACAACTGAGGCAATGCTTAAGGGGAGTAGAAATCAGGGAGGGAATTGTTACTTAGTATGGTATTTGAGCAATGAAAACTAATTGTTGTGTTCTGCTTAATATTGCAGTCTATGTGTGAATATTTTTACAGAGGATAGGAGTTGTTACTGTGGTAGGAGGCCTTTCCTTACAAAGGCATCAGAAATATCTTTCGTCCACTTGAATGAGTCTGTGCTTCCAGGTACACACGTGTGTGGGTATTCAAGTTATTTAATGTGCAGACTAATACTTAAAGTCTTAAGATCTGGGGTTTTTTTAAAGAAACTCTAAAAAGTTAAACTCAGTCAATTAATGAACCTTTATGACTATTTCCAATAGCCAATGTCCAGCCCTAATTAAGGAGAATACCTGCAGAATTGTGGCCATTAAGTATTATAAATAGCAGTTCATATTCGTCGCTTTAGAAGACCAGTTCGTTCACAGGTTTTGCTACTAACTTAGCTGGATTTTTAGAGGCCATATTTTTGAAAATTATCTTGTCAGTAAACAGAAGAGCAGAAAAAGCTTTTGCTGCCAATTGCCATCCAATAAAGACATTTTAAAACTTTAATGTGTTATAAAATACAGTTAACAAGAATGATTAGCAGAACTTGGAAATAAAGGAGAAATATGCTCCATTTACGCTATAAATACTAGACCAATAAATCAAATGGTATTTTTAATTTGTTGGAATTTTTGGAACTTACATAACTTCCCACTAGATGCATTTAGAAAAAAATACAGGGCAAAACCCCCCACAAGACCTTTTTAATGGAATTATCTCCCTTAATTGTAGTATACAAGTTCTTTGTGGATAACTAATCATGTTTCACTATTCTGTATCTCGGGTTGCACTCCAGTTACCTGATATATCAGTAGTCATGAGAACAGCCAACAGCAGCGTGCCTAACGGTATGGGAGCAAAGTGGCTATGCTGCAGTGGAACTGTGTCTGAATTTCTTTTCTCATTTAAAAACTCATTGTTTCTTAGAATTTATATGTTCAAAATGTCATAAGCTGAGTGCTTTCTGCATGCAGTCAAATAATCTACATTATTAATAATTTATGTGTTTGAAGAAAAGCAGATTGGTTAAATAACTTTGTCTGGCTAAACCACGTAAGTAGTTTTAGATATATTTGAACCTTTAGCTCTCTGTGTCCAGCAATTAATTACAGAAAGTAATGCACAAATATTGTTTGATACATAGTCATCATCAGTAATCAAAAACTGAGGATCCGAATCCATGGTGGGAACAAGAGCAGTCAACATCTGTATTATACAAATACTGTTTTTGCACTTCAAAACATTACTAAAACATAAATGTCTGCATAATTTAAGTTTGTTACTGTCATAAATGTACATTTTACCTAACAAAGTGCATGCTAATGCAGAGTTGTTTTGTTTTCAGAGTGATTATGTTGCTTTGCCATTAATTCATGTGTGCACTGTGACAAGATGTAATGGTGTATCATGTTGCTTTAATGTAATGAATCCAGTACTCCCAACTCTTAAGTCGTGTTGCTGGAAATGATTACATAAAACAGAAATGACTGTGACTAAAGCCCTTGCAAAGCTTTAGAACTCCTGCACATTATAAGAAGCTTTTCGGGGGGTGGTTAGAGTAACTCCTTAAAAATTTACTGTAGACTTCCCTTGGTAAAATTTTTACCCTTTTCTTACTGTTTTTTTGCATTCCAGTGAAATTTGCATTATCTTTTAAGCATTGCAAGGGCTGTGCTATAATTTTGTGCAGATGTGTATGTTAAGTGAACATGATGTGCTTATTTGTTACATTTATGCTACTTTTCTTTCTTTCTTTATCTGGATAAGATGGATGAAATTATGTATTAAATAAAAACATCAGTCATTTATCCATGACCATTCTCTGCAGGTCCTGCAAGACTGCAAAGATTGCTTTTAAAACTAAGGTGATTGCAAAGGTTTCTGAGTATTCTCTAAATCTCAAAACCAGAAAAGTCAAAGTTCTAAACTGTTTAAATTTCACCCTGTTCTTCCTAAGACTCTGGCAGCTTTTATCTGAGTTGATGTACATTGAGCAGAAAGTTCACCATTCATGCAGATACTTAGCATTCGAGGAAGTAAGGATAATATGTCTTGTAAGAATGACCACACTTCAGAAAAAAAAGTCTCATCTTCCCCATTTCTGTTAACTTTTCTTTAGGTTTTGTCTTTCTAGTAGGTAAACATAGCACTTGAGCTACCACAACATATTATTTATTTCACATATGTAGCCAGGAAAATACTTTAAGGACTTTCATTTTTGCACAGATCATTCATGTTCTTATGTTGTGCAGCTGGAGCTGTCATTTATATATTGTGAGAGATATTTCAAGGATTGTATTGAGATAGTTTAACATTAAGATCAAAATATTTAAATTAAGGGAAACCTCTTTTTTGCCCCATAGCCATATCCCAGTGTTACTACCAACTATGTCTTTTTTTTCTCTGACCCTGAAATAACTCTTGAAGGAAGTTGTTGGGTTGCTTTTTTAATAAGGAAAAATTTAACTTTGTTCTTAGCAATGACATTTAAAAATAGAAGTTATCAATATAATGCACTACTGTTCAGTCAGAGACCTGTGCTTTATATTGATTTTTTTTTTTTTTTAGTCTAAGTGCCCTCAGGCTATGTTCATTTGAGTAAAAATGATACATTAAATATATAATTAGATTCAACAGCATTTCTAAAAATAACTGCGTCTGCAATCACTAAGAAGTTACTTTAATTTGGAAATACTTTAATACATAGGTTTTACCAAAACCTATCCTAAAAGGTGAGAATTTCCAAAATAGAAGTAATACTGTTTCTTATAAAGAGCACTTCTTCTCTGTATATGTGTAAGCTGGGCTTTCTTACAGTGCTCTGTTTTGGCTGTGGTATATAACTCATGATTCTGAAATATTCTTAACAAAATGCCTAATTTTTAGAACATTAAAATTCTGTAGAAGTCAGTGGGACTTCTCATGTACTTAGACTTGGGCACATGTTTAAGCATCATCTTCAGGTGGATCCAGAATTTTACTGTGAGCAGTAACCATGTTAATAAGTTATTTACACAACTGTAATTGATAACATAGGACCCAAACCTACCACCCTTGCCTAGATGAGGAATCCTTTTTAATTTCAGATAAATGCTTTGGGATGTCTGGAGGGAGGCAGTTCCAGGGGAAGGAGCGGGGGGGCAAAATACCTTTCATGAATTGTGCTTGAAGGCTCAGGCACTTGGATTGTGTCCTGTTTCAGGCTGGTTTTCTTTCCAGGAGTGTGTAGGTAACACTGTTCATTCTGATTGCATTATCCACACATTTGACAGCTTTGTATGTAACAGAGTTTTTTAATATACATTGGTGGCTGTTTTCGTGTGGTTGCACTTATTAGTGGTGAAACTCACCCCGTGATCAATTCACAAAGTCAATGCACTTCTGCGAAATTCTAATGGTGAGAAAATGTTACTTGGACGTACTCAAGCTGAGTTTCCATTTGAAGTGAAATAAAGCCAAGTACATGAATGTCAGGAAACTTGTTTATAGGGGTGGGTGGTAAAGCATACATTATTTAGAAGGTTGAGTCATGAGGCTGGTCGGGTTTGTCGTGTTACATCTGGCACGTCAGTCAAAGCTAGGGCAGCTGCCACCTGTCACTAGTGCTCTGGTGGGGCATTGTCCGGCCACCAGCGTTAGCAGTCTGGGGAGGAGCACTTCACCTGGGCCTGGGCTCATTTTCAGCATTATCGTTGCAACCACTTTTGGGGCTCCTTTTTGGTGTTGTTTCACAGAACGTCTGATATTTTTCATATCTATTATTAGACAAAGTATTTGAGTAGTAGGGATGAGGTTTGTTAGTTTACAGAAAAAAAAATTGCACTTGATATTATAAAACATTTTGCATCTGTTTTGCTATATACTTTGCTTACAAACCACCTTAAACTACTTTAAAAAGTGATGTAAAGAGCTGAAATGCAGTCAAAGCAAGATTCAGTAAATATGGAAAACAACACCATCCACTGAGTCCTTATTAATTTTCATCATACATTGCCACATGAAAGATGCGTATGCACTAAAAAAATTAATGTGAAAATTATCACTACTAAGTGCAAATATCTGTGTTTGAGCTACCAGTACACTTAAGTCACTATGCTTGTACTTGAATTCAGTAAAGAAGTGGAAGTCCTGACAGGCAGTTGTAACAGATGTCGTCCTTTAGCAAAATTTATGGACATTTTTAAGTGAAGCTTTGTCCTTATTCTCAAAGATGAGTTTTGTGATTTACTGAAAGTCAGGTACTGCTTTAATTATGTCTCTTCAATTTATATTTTGTCAAAAATAAATTTAGTTTTGTATTTCAATCCATATAACTTTCTATTGCTCGCCACCTGAAATAATCTCAGTTGGGTTCCTTGGCTTAAAAAGAGGAAACAACAAAACAAAACAAAAAAACCCTCTGGGTCTCCTGACAAAAGAAATACTAGCCTCAGGTTTTGATAAAAACACAGCATGTATTTTGGCAGGGAAAAGAAGGTTGACTACCAGGGGCTTTTGCCTTCTTACAGAGCTGGAATGTCTCCCACCAAGTTCAGGGCAAGAACCTGCTGGGCACCTCTTCTTTTGAGACTTGTAGTTTACACCTGTTGTGAAGCAGGATAAGGAGAGGAAAGAGGGATCTCTTTTAGGAATTTGGAAGGAATGCTTACTCAGACTCTGAAGGACAGGGACAATAATTCTACCTGTCTGCTGTGTTGGAGAACATGCAAAAAAAAAAAAAAAATGTGCTTCCTGCCAACAATGAGGGGCATGATAAAGCAGGATAGAAGAGGCTTATTCATGCTAAGATGCAGATCAGGGCGGAGATCACATGTCAGGGCATAATTATTTAGAAGTATTTCTTTTCAGGTTTTTAGATGCCAGTCCAAATTTGTCTCAGTGTGCAACGCATGTATGTATGTGACAATAAGGAAAGATAAGGCTGTTAGTGTTGTGTGACTACTTTGACGTAATGATTACCTAGTGTCTGAAACTAATTGTTCTTAGTCATGAAGTTCACAGACAAGAAAAGTATTTCATGCAAAGTTTTTCTTAAGTTGGGTTAAAGATCCTTCATATTAATTTAATATTTTGAGTGTTCATTGTTGCTTTACTAAATTGCCATTCATTTTCATTTGAATAAGAGTGACAATTGCAATAACATTGTTATAGAAGTCTCCCTGATCTCTAGGGCACTTTCATGGTGAAAGACATCTTTCAGTAACAAGGAAATTCAGTTTTATTGTGAGATGAAATAATTGGTCTGAGAAGAGATTTTAATTGCATTTTAATGTTTTGCTTCTAGTTTTGCAATCTCTTCCATAAGATACACGTATACAGATAGATTCTAAGTTTCCATTTATGTGTCGGATCAGTGATGAGTTGAGAGGATACGCACTTGAGAAACTGTTCATATATTTTATCAGAAGTTTTGTTCATGCATCAATGAAAAAGTAATAGAGCGAAGGTTCAGCTCCCACTAAAGGATGTTATCTTCGTTTGATATCTATCTTTGTTTGAACTTCCTAGGTTTTTATCTCTCATTGGAGGAAATGCAAATGACATAGGAAAATCAGATATGCAGCAAAAAGTAGATGCGGTAGTTCAAAAGGAAGGACTGGAAGTAACAGCCAAAAGGCTCAATACCACCGTGCACACACTGCAGCTGATCATTGATGGTCTCACTCAGCCTGAAGGCTATGACATCCGAACAGGTAAACCTCAGTTTGGAAGGTCGTAATCTCAGTTTGCTTGTTCTACATATCAGTTTTAAAACAGCACATTTTCTTCTTCTAAAATCAGTAGTAGATTTTCATGGACATATAACTCCATTTCTTTTCTCAGTCAAGGTAAAGGCTATATCATAGTCAGATGTTTGTTTCCAGTTTGATAGGTAAGGAGTGTGAATCCTGTCTTAAATCATGGCATTTTCAGCCATAGGAAGGGGAGTTGTATGGCTGTTAACAAATGAAATAGTTTCAATATGTTGACTCTACTGATTGAATCTGTGTTGGCTCTCCATCACGGAGCGGAATGCTGAGACCAAGGTGAAACAGTAGTAATAAAGTTCTGTGGAGCATTAGTGTGTAGTTCTGCTCTTTTATTGCCCTGATTTTACCAGTGTAACTGAAGCACGTGGCTCATGACCTACTCTGGTTAAAACCTGCAGTGGTATCGAACAGTTTGAGGTAGAGGAAAAGAAAGATGAAGTAGAACATCTGGGGATGCTGTTGTGTAATGAAACTTACAGCTGGATTCTCTTACGACAGCAGGAGATAAAGGTAGACAGCAAAGATGTGGCTTGTAGTAACAAATAATAAATGTATGCTTGAAAAACAGCCAAACAACATTTCTGTCCCCCCTTTTTGGTTCATTAATAGTTTCCATGCATATTTTTTAAATATTCCCTACTAGCGATCTTAAAAATGTGTATTTTCTATGTCTCAATTTGTTCTGGTGATCTCACATCTAAATTACAGTAGGATGGACTATTAACATAGGAAGACGTAAAAGCAAAAGAGAGAATCTTCAGTGGAAATATTCATATTCTGCTGATCTAGGACATTCAGTATTACTTTAGACAGACTCTGTGACTGGAGTAGGCAGCCTAGTAGCCTTATGTAGCTGTATGAATTTCTCCATCATGAGTCCTTCCCACGGACTCCAGTTCTTCATGAACTGCTCCAGCATTGGTCGCTTCCATGGACTGAAGTCCTTTAGAAACAGACTTTCATTGTTCCCTGATGGGGTCACAAGTCCTGTCAGAAAACCTGCTCCACTGTGGGCTTCCCACAGGGTCACAGCCTTCTTTCTGGCATCCACCTTTTCTGGTGTAGGGTCGTCAATGGGCTGCAGGGGAATCCCAGCTCTGGCACCTGGAGCTCTTCCTCCTCCTTCCCTTGGCGTCTGCAAAGCCTTTTCTCTCGCATGTGCTCACTTCTCTCTCCCAGGCTGCAGTTGCTGTTACACAGGGATTTTTTTCTTTATCCCAGAGACGCTTACCACCATTGTCAATGGGCTTGGCCTTGGCCAGCAGTGGATCTGTTGGACACAAGCAAAGCTGCTAGCAGCTTCTAACAGAAGCCACCACTCACAGTAGCCCACACACAAACCTGCCAAAACATTGCCATGCAAAGCCAATACCGATCCACAGACTGATTGAATTCCAGTGCATTTTAGCTATAAACTTGTTAAGGCTAAATTTTGTTTCTTGAAAGCAAATGGAGAAAAATGATTGCAATTCTGGTTTGGTGATGTTCTCTGTGGAAAA
Source organism: Cnemophilus loriae (assembly GCA_013397755.1). NCBI lineage: Eukaryota > Metazoa > Chordata > Aves > Passeriformes > Corvidae > Cnemophilus > Cnemophilus loriae. Next base: position 3,475,731 of record VZTF01001657.1, read on the forward strand.
TCTCAATAATATATTAATATATCTTGGAAAGGTCAAACAATGGTAGGAAAAGATTGAAAGAGAAGTTGTTGAGATGGCTCAGAAGGGTTTTCTGCAGAAGCAGAAAGTGGTAGGGAAATAAAAGGGTTTCAAAAAATCTTTCTGTGCCCTTAAATGCGGAATGTGAACATTAATATCCCAGTATATTCCCTGCTTGTGATCATGCTTGTGTGATTTTCAAGTTGGCAGTGCAGAGCGGCACTGTGATGAAACTCATGTGATGTCATGGTGCAGATGAATAGCAAACCTAAGAACAGTGCATTGCTAACCTTTCTCTTAGTATGTGATGAGACTGAGTATTCACCTTCCCGTGTAGAAATTCCTGTAGGAATAGAATTTCGTGTATAATTGATGTAGCTCAAGAGTCACCTCAAGTATTTTCTTCCTAGATCCAAGAAAATTTAAAAAATCTTTCAGTCATTGGCTACTACACAACGCGCTTCTGATCCCGTTATGATAGTTTCATAACACAAAATTCACTATACTTATTACTTCAGTAATCAAAGTCTTTTAAAGTTATTCACAAAATATAAGAAACAAGTTGTTTATCACAACTGGGTCTTTATTTAAAAAATGCACAGAAAGCAGTATTTGAGACCCAAGAGCTACCTTGGGATGACTTATTAATTAGAAACAATCATCTGGAAACAACTCTTAGAAAACCTTTTTCTCCAGAGTCTTATTTGTGTTTCTTGTTTTATAACAGATTTTGATAAACCTGACTTCAAGAGAAGCATAGTCTGCTTTGAAGACTTAAGTGTTGGTGCTGTTTTGACTGGAAAAGTTGAAAACGCAACGCCGTTTGGAGTTTTTGTTGATATTGGTGTGGGAAAAGCGGGTTTGATTCCAGTGCGAAACATAACAGAAGCAAAACTCTCTAAAGTGAAGAAGAGAAGAAGCCTGGGCTTAGGTCCTGGAGAAAGAGTGGAAGTTAAAGTGCTTAATGTTGATATTCCTCGATTGAGGATAACGTTGGATCTTATTCGTGTTTTATGAGAGGGGTTTCAGTAACTGAGCCTTGACTTTAAAGGTTAAGAAATATCAGCAAGGTTATGGAGACTCAGGCATTTAATGAGTGTTGAAAATGAACACATTTTGAAACCTTCAGCGCCTTGCTTTGTTTTTTCTTTTTAAATTTTAGTTTAACAGTTTTACCACATTTCTTGAATCCTTTCTGTTAATAATTGTTGGAACAGTTTTTTGGATTATCTCCAAGCAACCTTGTTATTTTGTCTGCAGAGTAAATGAAGTTTCAGTGGGCTGTCAGACAGATCTCTTATCTGTTGTCTGTGCAAGATTGGTTGTCTTAATCTTCAGTTAGTACTGCACGAGCAGACACATCTATATCTCCCCTCCCAAAAAACAGCCATTCCGTTTGCCTGTTTTCTGATTGATAGTCTAAAAGAGGGCTCCTAGTTGTAGGAAAAAGTGATCTTTTTAAGTTAAGTGGTAATGATGTTGCTTCAAAAGTAGACGGAGGAAAAAGCATCTGCTAAAACTATTGATGGTTCAGAAATAGTTATCTTTAATTTATTTGACCAACATTATTTGGAGGTCTGTAAACCTGTATTATTTTTGCTTGTTCAGTTATCATGGATTAACACAGTTGGATGTACCTTGCAGTTTAAAGAACTTTGATCAAAGGTGTCAAAAGGCATTTGTGTTGTTCTATACTTCTGCAAAATAAAAACATTTCTGTCCATCTTTTCTCAGTGTGCTGGTTCTACAAGTGGTTTAACAGTCCTAGTTGTCTTTCTTTCCAACACATGCTTAATCAGTAACACTTCAGCTTAAGGACTTCTGTTTTATTAAGAATGCTCACTGTTTCTGTGCTAGGAGTGCCTAGCACAGAAGGTTTGTTTCTTCTAACTAGAGACTTCATGGTTTTGTGATATTTTGGTGGTGTTTCAAAGAATTTACCACTTGAGCCAAATTTGCAAAGGACAGGTATCATGGAATATTAGTTTCCAGCAACAGCACATATATATATGTGGTCTTTCCAGGGAGTTTTTGGTGTGTTGGACATCTATTCCTTTGCAGTCATCAAACTTGCCTGTAAGTTGGCAGAAGCTGTGGTCTTCAACAGATGAGCCCAAATATACTATAACAAGTGTCAAACATCTTTGATGACAAGGTTTCTGACTACAAATGTCCAAGTAGCTGTTGGCAGAGGGTCTATGAGTTCGGAAAAGATTGGCATGATTTCATCTCCCAGCTCTGTGCTTTAGTTTTCAAAATGATGAGCCAGCTGTAGGCAGTGTATTTTGGATATTAACGAATCATTTAGCAGATGCAGAGAAAAGAGGCAGATCTTACTAGCTTCACTGCATTTGTCCCCTGAAGAAAAGACAACCGTTTTCTATTACGTTAAAGTCAGCACAGCTTGGAATCATGTTTTGCAGGCCTTTTGAAATTTTCCTGTATTACTTTGGCAAGATTTTGTTGTTATGAAATTAGAAACTGTAAAATCATGTTACTGTCTTGGAAAAAGCAGGTGCAAAGCAAAGAAGTTGAAATTATTTTTTTTTCCTGCAGGTGATACATCCACTTACAGCAGTATGTCCATCAGTAGAGTTATTTGAGTTCTGCTAAGCTCTATGTATGATCTCTGCAGTATCTAAGCACTTAGCAAATGAACTGAATTTGCTTGGCCTTCTCTAAGGAGGAGATAAACTTGATTTCCTGAAGCTCAATTCAGTGAATAATATAAAGAGTATTTTCTCCATCTGTGCTATTTTGCTTGTTACTGAAATTAATTTTTTTAATCCTTAATATTGTGAAGACTGTAGCATCTTCTGCATTTCTGTGTATGTCTCGTGGATTATCATAAAATTCTCTAAATGCAAGGTATCTTGAGACTGTTAACCTCTCTCACTGTTAACTCACAGGAGGCTTTTTGCTTACTCAGAGGACTGACCCACAATTCAGTGTACATACTCATCAGTAGTTTGCTTTCTCCTTAGTGGAACTCAGCGGCTTGTTCTGTCATCACAGGGACTGTAGGAAAATATCATGCCTATCTCTTTAAATTTTTTTAACCACACCAGAATGGGAAGTAAATGACTTCATGTCATATGTCTTAAATGTCTGCAGCTCTGCAAATGTAATCCCATTATTTGTCAGCTAGTGCAGTGCTTTAACTACTTACCACAAAAATATTTTTCCATTGCAGTTTCTTTTTTTCTTTGCCAGAACACAGCAGTTAAAACAGCCCAGTGAGAGTCTTACAAGTATGAATATGTGTACACATGAACTTCTCAGGTTTTGTCAGATCTTTGGAGATTTAAAGATTATTTCTTCTTAATCTAATTCTTAATTTTCACCTTGAATTCTTGTGGTGTTCAGATTTCTGACATCAAAGCATTAAAACTGTTTTCTCTAATTCATCTCCTCCTTTAGTTTCTGAACCAAGACATGATTTTTTTTTTTCTAGATGGATGCTTTTTCCCATTTGAAATGCAGTCCAATCTTTGGAACAAATTCAGTACTGCTTAATGGTGATGCCTTCAAAATTTTAAACAAACAAACAAACCTCTGCTTCCTCCTGATCTTAGTTAATTGCTTCAAAGTACAGTTTCTCGGAAAAATGAAATATAAGTCTTTAAGTCTCACTAAAAATTCTACTTTTGCCTTAAGCTGTAGATTCCAAGGCATCTACACACAGTTCCACCTTTCCACAGAGAGAAAATCCAGCCCATTGATCTTGAATGACAATCTGCCTTTTTAGTCCCACCCTCACTCAGATAGTCTGGTATTTTGCAATCACCTTCCCCTGATATGCAGACCCGTAAGAAGAGCTTCTAAAGATTTCCTGTGCTTCAGATATTACACAAAGGAGAAGAATTCTTGTACTAAGCAAGATGGCACTTGTATGCCTGGCTGTAGTAATGCAAAACAAGAGTTTAAAAGAAGCCATTTGTTTTGGTTTTATTCCTGCCTCAGGCAGTTTTAGACAGCATATATCAATTTTCCAGAAACTTGTCAACCTCAGGAATGATTTAGTATGCTGTTAAACATAATAAAATCAATAGGAAAACAAATAGAATTTCTGTGAGGAGCAGACGTTTGGAGAAGCTGGTCCATATGGCATATAGACATGCTGGAATTTGGGCTTTGTGGGGTACTTGTGTTAGAAAAACTGCATACCATGAGAAAGTAATGCATAATTCAGGAGAACAAATAATCTAACAGCTTTGTGGTAGTGCGTCTTGAACTTGGTGTCTGTATTTATTTAACAACAAATACACTTAGAAACTCTATGCCTGGAAGCTAGAAACCAAACATGAATCATATTTGCCTAATTTCAGAGGTTTCTATAAGAAGCCTTGCCCACTGTGAAGTGAGTGCTGAGTGAGTTCTTGGTTCAGCCTGAATAGCACCTTGCTTTTCTAGACTTCCTGAGGGTAATTTATGTGCCTACTTAGCTCTCCTTAAGGACATCGAGACTATCAATCCTGTGAGACAGTGGAAGGAACAAGCTGGTAATGCCAGTCCGTGTTACTCTATGTCACTCCCTTTTGTTCAAGGTTTCGTGAAGAGCTGTGAGGGAGTTTGTGTGTCCCCAGGGCTATGTAAAGTTTAGGCAAGTCAGTAATTCCACTCCTTCCTGTTAGAGACCACCTAAAGGTTTGAGAGCAGCTCTGTTTCCTGGTCCCAACATTTCCTCACCCTCCTCATGGGCATGCAGAAACTGTAACTGTTTAGAAGTGTTTCATTTTGAGAAATCCTTGTGAATCTATACTCTATAAAGCTTCACACGTAAATGGTGTGTCTATGTTTCTCACAGCAAACCTCAGTGACTAGTTTATAAAGAACTTCAATTGCCTCTTTCCATTTGAGCCTCTAAATGGTCCCTCTGGTGGATGTTGTAACTCTGTGCTGGCTACAGGTACCTCCTGCCAGGAGGCTGTTAGAGATCACTGCTTATTGACAGGTATTTCTAGGAGCTGACCATCTAATCCACATTAGAATTTTGGTTGAGTATTTTTTCAGATGGATACGAGTCACTCATAACAGCAACTGATGACAATTTGTAGAGACCTAGAGTTGAACAGCAAATCATAAGAAGTGTATGTATTGCACCACAGACTTTACTACAGCTTCTGCAAGCTGGAAATAGCAAAATTCTGCAACTTGGAAATAATAAAATTCTTCAGTCTGGGAGGGATCAGTGCTGGAGTATTGCTTCTGCATGAGCTTCCACAATGGGGTTTGCTGCTTTTAATGAAGTCTGTTGGGTTTCGTGCTGTTTCTATAACTGTTAGGTCTCCTGTGAGCATGTTCTAGCTGCATCAAGAATCCTAAGAGATTCTCTGTGCTTTGAAAGTGAGAGAGGACTGGTGGCCGTGTCCAGAGCAGGATGAGTCATCCCACTGAGAATTTTAAATCTAACCAGAAGTTCAGGGTAGAGCACTCAAATCTCATCTCACATGCTCTCTGTCCCTGACTAGGAGCTAAAACACATTTGAAATTGATCACCTTGCATCTTGTTTCACTAGTTAGAGCTTTTACCTAATTCAGCTTCTAGAACTGGAAAAACATTAAGGCATGTTCAACACAGCAGTCCAATTGATGTTACTAGAAATTTTTGGTTTTCCTCCCTCTCTTGTTCTCCAGAAGAAACAACAGAGAAAGGAACATTTAGTAAACTGAGTATCCCCATGACTTCTTTAGCTTTATTAAATCTGGTTGAGTTCAGGCTTTTAATTGTTGAGACGTTGTCTTTAAGCAGTAATCAGGAGACCACCACCTCAGAAAAGTTAATCAGAGTGTTATTTTCTCCTTATCTTACAGATCCATTTATCCTACTACACTTGTATGTTACTAAATGAAAAGTGTTTTCGATATGCAATCAGCTAAGCTGGAGTTTTGCATTCTCATATCTCAATGACAGTTGTATTTCTAGGAAAGACTGCTTTTATTTGTGGCCAAGCAGAGAATTTTTTTGCATGTAACTCACAATGAGGCATGTGGAAATAATGTCATGAGAGGAACTGCTATGCTTGGGGGTCATTTACAAACACCGAATAGAAGTGAAATCTTAGGAAAGCACTTTCACCTCAGAATTAAATGTGTGGAATAGCTTGGCAGAGAGCGGAAGCTGCCACATACCAGAGGCTGTATATTGGCACCGTGACGGCTTTTTTGTGTGATGAGGAGAGGGAGGGGCAGGAAATGGAAGGAAATGGAGGGATTTGGGGAAGAACATCCTGCAAGATGTAAATGGTCTTATGGGAATGAAGTTAAGATGATGAAATGCAAATGGTAGTAATGTAATGGTAATGTAGTAGTAATTGAATCTGAGCCTGGTTGTCTCTTGCTTCCTGTACCTCCCATGAAGATAAAAAATAAGTGTAAGTATTTGTTATAGCTAATGGAAATTGCATATCTCATATCAGTGCATATTGTAACTAAAGAATAGTATGGAACTAATTGGCTTCAAGAGGGAGAAACACAAAGTATGTGCTCTTAATTGATTTGCTTCTCGTTTGCCAGTGTTGCTGTTTCTAGTTAGTTTATTAGGAGTAGATCAGTCCTTGCTCATCAGCACTTCTGGCTGAGAGAGTGCAGCTGTCATGTGTGACATATGTGTTGTCCGTCGACATATGGCAGGGGGAACCAACAGAATTTTTACTCATTTATACCCAGCAGGAAGAGTCCTTGAAAGACTATTTTGTCTTAGCTTTCTTCGATCCCTTGAAATTACTGTGTGGCTATATTTAGTGCATGGGGGTAGATGCAGAGCCAATCAAAAGCTGAAAAAGCAGAAAATCCAGCTATTTGTATACTGGATAGAATTTTTTTCCAAGAGTACACGGCCTCAGCAATTTAAGATCTGCACTCATGATTAACTTTTTGTGTAAGCACATACTTGTTAGCCTCTTTGCTTACCTGAAATACAATCTTTCCTGGTGTGCTCTACATCTGAAATAGTTATTCAGATTTAAATTTGAGCCTGTTCTCAAGGTGTTGTCTCTTATGGACTGTCTACTTTAGAATTGGTCCGAAGTAGCCCAGACATGTTAATCTTCAGTATGTTTTATGAACCCTTGTGTTTTCTGGGACACGAAATGAGTGATAATATAAGAGCTGTAAGAAACATTGTCCGATGTTTGCTGTTGATGGACTCTTAGTTTTATTGTGTCTGATGATATGTGGTCACTTGTCATGGAAAGGAAGGAGGGTTGGCAAAGCTTATAAAATGAATTTCAAATTTTGTGTCATTCAGTAAGCTTATAAAGTGATTTTTGTGTCATTCAAAATGACAGGAAAGGAAAATGTCTGCCTTGGCAGTAGGAATTCCTTTACAGTCTCTGGCAGAGTTGTTTCCCATGTTTCAGAGTATTAAGCTTCTCACTTGGATCAAGTTGCAGTAGTGTGTTTTTTGGGAACACTTTTGTGGTTTTGTCACTTTTGTGACAATCTGTCCCTTTTTAGAGACCAGCAAAATGACAATAGAAAAATTCCCACCTATGGAAGTGGAGCTTCAGCTCATCTCCAAAACCAAGATTGCCCACAGTTAAAACTCTCTGAAACAGTTTTACAGTTGAGAGAGGAGTGGCTTCCTCAAGTCTTTCCTCTTGTCTGTTGAACCAGAATATCACTGATTTATCAAAATTTCTCTTTGCCACTCTTTTTTTTCTTGTCTTTTTTTTTCTTTTTCCTAATGATGATCTGCAGTGAGTTATTCACATCTAGGGAAACCAGAGTGCTGCAGAGCTTTGTTTTCAGATATAAGTACAATTTCATTATTTCAGCATATGTTCTATGTCCTTTAAGTGTAACTTGCATCTGGGTTTGTTGTGAGAAATACTAGAACACTTCCCATATAATCGGGGTGACAGTTGCAGTATTAACTGATTTAGTGACTATTGTATCAGAACACTGTGGGAAGGCGTAGTGCTCCACAGACTGACTGTCTATTCAAGGAGAACTTTGTGATATTGTGTGGTTTTCAAATGTGGAAAAAGTTAATAAAGGATCAGAGCATAAACTGATGAATCAGGCACCTGAAAGTTGGAGAGAGTTTATGCGTGTCCTTTGGAGTGCCCATTCTCTGAATAAAACAAGGCATGGGTTCCACAGGAGAAGTGTTACGTGATGACCTCATCTGAGGCAATGGCTGGATGCCTATCCATAGCATGAGTAGGAGAAGTCAAGCATGAGGATAAATTATATTTTCTCTAGCCCTCTTGAAGCATGAAGGAAGGTCTTTTTTCAGAGCTTTCTAATGTGTGTCCTTTCCTGGGCTGTTCTTTAAAGGAGAGACTGAAAACTGTGTAAGAGCAGAAGGCAGGACAGCAGTCCTGAGTCCAGTTCCAGTGGGCTCAGTCTGATTCTGTCGCAGGCATCTCAGTACAGGATCCCTTTTGTAAGATTATTGAGTCTCTTTTTAAAACCCATTTGGCAATGTTACCAAACAGAAGCTAATGATTGTATCCTGTGTATAAAAAAGAAAGAATTGGGGGAAACCCGCAATCAAACATAGGCCCACTGTCGGTGAACTGGGATTTCAGTTGGACCCAAACAGGTCCTGTGGCTGTTCAAATGGAATTTACACGAAGGTGGTGAGTCTCAGTACAGGTGATGCTGTGTTTTGGTAGTATCAGCTCCCTTATCAAAGCCACTGAAGCTAATGATGAGGCCTGTAAAATTAACGTTGATTACAACATTAAATGTTGTTGGTCCGCATTTCAAACTGAAGCTTTGCTGGTCGTAATAAAATGGAGGCAGACTTTGTTCGCTTTATTTTACATGTAAGCAATTACAGCATTCCAGGAGCTCCTTTATATTTTGATGACTACAAAAACAATACAATTGTATCTGAAAATGAATGTCTAGCATATTCACTGCAGAGTAAAAATATAAAAATGTGTGACATCTTCGTTCCACTATTTTATTTCTGTTTGTAAACTATGCTCATCGGTGAATCTATTTTGTATATTTCTGGCTAAATGCTGGCAAGACAGGCATAGATATGTCTAGGAATGGACATGTAATAAACAAGCTATACAGAGTTTTAAAAATATGTATTTTTGTTGTCTTAGAAATAGGATGGTTTTGCTCAGAAGAACTTCACTCTGCAGACCAACATGCCAAATAATACTTTTTCATGTTGCATTTGGTTGAGGGTGTAACAGTTTCATAGTTTTCTACTGGTGCAGAAAACAGAGACAAAGTTTTAGGTTTTGTTTTACTTAGAAATATTTATGGAAATGGCTTATTTAAAGAATTATTTAAATGAAGGTGCACCTTAGCAACGTGTACTTAAGACTCTCTGGATGATTTTTTAAATTTTTCTTTTGTCCACCCAGTGGCTTTAGCACTTTGCAAAATGCCGGTGTTGCATACTTCGATACTTCTCTTAATAGCATCCTAAGGGAGCAAAGATCATCTCGGCAGCAAAAATTTTAAAAAGGAAGAGGGGGGACATAAGAGGTACAAGTTTACTGTGTAATTTAGGTGTGTGCAATGTTCTTGCTGTTTCCTACAGAAATGCCTTTGTTATTTTTTCATTCAAACTAATTCAAACAGTACTTCATGAAAATAATTCTTGAAGGAGCTTATACCAATGAAATAGGAAAATTTTGGTAAGTAGAATGTTATCAATGGAACAGAGATTGACTGTTCATCATGCCTGGTATATATTGCTTTGTCTAACAACTTGCCCCAGCAGACTTACAATTGTGTTCTCTCTGAAGACCCTCCCAGCTGCAAGGCCTGATTGACGGAATCTGTGGGCAGATGCACTTGCCAGACTCCAATAAAGAGGGGGCCTTGGGAACATCTAAGGCAATTATTGACGGGCAGCAATCCACTAATCAGACAATTTCAAAATTAATCCCACAGTCCCTTACTGTATTAGCTTTCCTCCTTGTTTGTATTTATACAGCAAATTCATGACTTCAGTGAATACTCTCCCTTCCAGCCCAATTATGTATCTCTGAGGGTATTAAATTAAAAACAGAAGAAATATTGAAAGTGGCTTGCAATTAGTTTCTTTTAAAAGTGGTGTGGCACTTACAGGCTGGGGTTCTTAATATGATGCTTGATAATAAAAGTAAACAGGATTTTTTTTTCTCATACAAGTAAGGCAAGTATTCCTAATATGCCTTGTTATAAAGCAGCCTATGTATAATGAGAGGGGGGAAAAAAGTGATTAGATTTTGGAGTTTGATTATATCTTCATAAAATTCTTCTACAGTAACTGACAAATCCACAGTGTCTCCGAATAACATAAACAGATCTTGGGTTGTGCATTTTGGTTTATCTTTCCCTTGTTTTATTTTGATCACTTTATAATACAAAATTACATTGCATTTGATTGTCAACCTTCTTTTAAACGAAGACTGATCCAAACAGAACATTTCTTTCTTGTGGAAATGAAATATAGAGCCATCTTCATGGTGTAATTGTTTAAATGTGAGTCACTGCCTTAGAGCCCTTAGTTGCGTACTGTGTACCTCATTCTTCTAAAATTTGGAAATCTGATTCCTGCAATGACTAAAGGATAGTTTCTGCAGATCTGAACCTGAATGTAGAATTTCCTATTTATATTATCAAAAATGGGCAACCAAAGAGAGACATCACTTTAAAGGCATTATTTTGCATTTTTGCATTGCTGATTACTATTGGATTGAACAGTAAGAGCATTGTGCATTTTTGCTGTTTCCCACATGCAGCAGAAATTGTACAATATTATTTTGTTTTTTCATGATCGGTTTGCTTTCAAGTACAGAGGAATGAGAAAGAAACTGAACTAATCCGCTTGGAAGTCAGTGGGTAAACTCAGTGAACACGTGGGTTGGAGAGTAGATGGTGCAGTGCTAACTGTAAAAAGAATGTGTTTCCAAGTTGAGAAAGTGGTGAGGCAGAGATTCTACTGGAGAGGCTTAGGCTCAAACCCCTTCCTTGTTGTGAAGTGGGTTCAGCCACTTTCTCTGTATCTCAAATTTCCATCTGTATGGCCTCAAGATTTCCATCATTGAATGAGTGCTGGGGAAAAAAAACGTGATGTGCAAGTTTTATTAAAATTATAGAATTGGTATCATTTTCAAGTAAAAATGATGAATCTGTAGGGGAAAGCAGCTCTGGTTAGCTTTGATCTTTTTAGTAATTGTATGTGGAGCTGATGAATATAAAGTTACAAACATATAAGATCATCATCTACTTCGAACAAAAATTTGAATGAACAGTATCCATTTTGGCCTGTTGTAATCAGTCACAAGTTTGAATTGATTCACAGACATGGAGGGCATGTGAGGCAAGAGTCATATGCCAGGCAAACTATTTTTGGATTACCTGAGGGATTTCTTGAACTCTCTTTCCAGAGCCATGCAGCTTTTTGTCATGGAAAACGGCTAAATTAACACACTTGTTTGGTTGGATATATTTAGACAAGAAGGCATGGCTCAGGAGGCACAAGGGTAAAAGTTCCTGTGCTTCTTTTATACTTCAGTGTTTAGCAACGTGCCTGTGATGATACCAAGCTGCCTTTCCTCGTGCAAGCAAAACCAAGGATGGAGCTACTGGTAGGCCTTGTTTTATATTACTTTTATTTGATTTATTGCAGAAGTTGTTAACACTCCATAGTTCTTTGAATAAAATAAAACAAGAAAACCTATAAGACTCAGCAACGGCATAAGTCAGGGAGTCTTTCACCTTCATCATGAACTAATTCAGCTTTGATTACCTGGGTATTAACACCTCCATATGTAACAAAAGATGCATTCTGTGAGTAAGAAGCTCCATAAGGTAACAGCTCACACAATTTGGCATATTTCAATCTAGCTCAAGACAACAGAACGAAAAGTGGGAGGCTAGCAAACAGAAAAGATTATGCAGCTTTTCACCCATCCTTCTGAAGACATCTCTTGAAACCTATCAATTCATGAAGTGGATTACATATTAAATTATTAAAAATGCTTTAAAATTCACAGATCCTCTTAAGAAAGTAGTACTTGATGAATTAAGGTCACCATTCAGTGATACTGGTGGAGCTTTGCCCTTTAGTAAGGGGCTGAGTTTGGAGGTTTCTGAAATCTTTTCCCAACTAAATAATATTTTAGTGAATGAGGGCAGGTCTTCAATCCACACCTGCCTAGAGGGATCCTCCTTAGACACAGATACAGTTCAATTTCCCTGCTTATGCTGGGAAGTTTAGCCAACTGATCATGCTTCTCTTTGTGGGCATTCCTTTGTCTTCATTTTATATGTGCAGGTGGATTCAGACCACGGGTTTTACATACACCACCAGCTGGTGACAGCTTCTGGCTATGGTTGACCTGGGTTAAGTTAGAACTGATGACCAAAAAGTGAAACTTGACGTTACCAAAGCCTGAGGTTATTTGTTGCCCTTTAGGGATTGCTAGTTCTAAAGCAACAGCAATTAGGTTTGTGTGGCACAATAAACAAAAATAGAAAGTGTGTTCATATGGATAATGTAAAGATTAAAGCCCTTGCACTCTCAGCTGCACGCTGAATAGCTTGGGTTTTTATACGCTTTTAAACGGGAGAGCTGCGTAACATGACCCTCCAGTTGAAAGGATGCAGAATCGCTATACTCCCATCTGGATTATTACATTCGATTTGGGCCACATGAACTCCTGTGCTGAAGGTGTACATCTAAGAAAATGGTCGTGAATTGAGCGTGACTTGCATAAAAGAGCAAGTTGCACCTATTCGTTCTTGAAAACCATCTGCTTTTAGTTAAAATCACAGTTGGCTTGCCAGCCAGCCTTGGGGGCCCCATCTTCTTTTCTGTATCACCCCACATTCACATGCTTAATATACTAGTAATTTTATTATGGAGCTGTGGTCAAGACTCTGTGGCTAAGGTTGCAACCAGGTTCTTTTATAAGCTCTGCTTTTTGTCTGCCCCACTAGAGCTTTCACTAGGAAAATTGACTTGAAAATTGGCAACGTTCACTCTGCACTTCATATCCATATATTTATATTCTTAGGCATGTTTAATTGTCATGCTCCCTGCTTTACTCCTCTTTCAACTTCAATGTTAATTATTAGGCCCCACTTAAAATTAAGCCTTTCTTGGTGTCTTTTAATTATAATCAAGCCCTAGGCAGTCGGGTTACTACGACCACTGCGTATTACACCCTTCTCAGTTGTGGCCCTCAGTTGCCTTGTTATGGCTTATTTGTAGACTGGAGGCTCTTTGACTTTTTGTTGAATTTATTTGTGTGTGTTGAGGGTCCTGGTCTACAACTCAAGCTTTTTCATACTACTGCGGTTAAAATAAGTGGTAATAAACATCCAAACAATTTATAGATGCAACCTGACTCCAGCTGAAGCTGATGGCAGAATTTCCACCAACATCAGCAGGAATGGTGCAGCTGTGACTCTCCTTTTGTAAATGATCGTGGGTGCTAACTCACTCTATCATCTAAGCTAAACTAGTGAAGTTTTCCAAACATTGTTTCCTTATCATTTTAAAAATTGAAATCACCATTTTTGGCAAGATACTGAAAGTCTGCACACTTGAGTGTAGGGAGTACATAGTGTACCAGTGTTGATCACTTATCATTGGCAAAGTTTTTTCTGGAAATTATACTGAATTTGAAGAAGTGTAATTTGAGTAGTTCCTTGTTTTCTGTTTTAATATACTTTTTTCATCACTTTTAAAGTGAAAACTCGGCCTTACCCACAGGAGCTAAGTAGTGTTAGAGGATTTGCAAGCAGTCCGTTGACTTTGGCACCTTAGTGTGTGTTCCAAAGTGGATACAGGTTAAAGCAGGGTGACCACGTCTCAATTTAAAATGCAGTACCTGTTGTTATTCCAGAGGAGGAGAACATTTTTCCTATTCAGTCTGGTCCAGTTTCATACAATTTCTGAGTAATTATTTCTGATTACATATAGGAAAACTGTTGAGAATCCTATATCCAAAAGTGACTTAACACCATCCAGATGTCTAAATAATTGACTTGTTCACACTCAGCTCCTTCAGTGTATGATTAATTATATAAAATGAACCAGGATCTTCTAAGTCCTCTACCTTTTCTTTTTGTTTTCAGAGTTTTACCTAGGTTCTATAAGTACTTCAGCTCTGTAGTCAGAGAGGTTTGAAACTGATGGAAGAGCCAAAATTATCTGCAAGAAACAAGTCGTTTGATATTTTCAAAAGAGATTTGATGAAGGTCAGACATTGAAAACCAAAGGAAAAAAGAAAGTCTGCTGCTAGAAGAGAGAGACCCTATTAAAAATAGGACTAAGAGGGTGATGCTCATGATAGTAAGGAGATATAAGTGTAAAAGGAAACGTAGAGTGCGGAATGGGAGATGTTTTCAGGCAAAGGCAGAATGGACAGACATGAATACTCCTAGGAATGTTAGTTGGTCTGTAATCCTTATTTCAAAAAATGCAATATTTTTTAAAAGCATGTAGATTTTTTACCCCTTTCACTGAAGTGTTTGTTATCCCTTTTGTGCAGATTTCTCAGACTTGCAATGCATTAATCATTCTTAATAGAAAGTGCAGTATCCTTGATTCTAAAGTATAAATGCACATCCAGTTGGGAAAAACATTGTCCCTTCTTCTAACAGAAAGAATTCAGTTCTACCATTTGATAATGAAGTTGTGTCTGAGAAGTCTTTGCAAAGTTGATTGTCTGAAAAACTTAGAACTTAATCTGCCAGTAGTACCAGTCCAAAGCAGGATCTGTCTTACAGATTTTTGATATCAGAGGAACCTATTGCAGACCTGAGACCACAGTAACTGTAGCTTCTACGTTTAAACAGATCATGGTATTGTTAGTGATGCAGAGACAAACTGCACTTACCAGAGAAATTTTGTAAGTGCTTAGGTTGCAGTTGTAGCTGCATGATTCCAGAAATCTCTCTTGACCAAGGAGTTGGAGGAGTACGTAGAAATTGTCCATTCCTACTTAAATTAATACAGCTAAATGGCAAAACTCTCTGGAAATGCCTTTTTCAGATATGGTGTAATTCACTCTTCTGGTTTGAGAGGAAATACGAAGTAATACTGTATTATTACCAGCCTAGTGGTTAAGCTGGTACATTTCCTGTCCAATTGTGCTTAGTTGTATTGAATATGGGAAGTCTTAACATGTTCTTTGACAGCAAAACTCTCTGGAAACCAAGAATGTGGGATATCTCTATTGTGTACCTACCACAGAGAGTTGTCACTAGTCTATACACAGCAGGGAAGACTTGAGATAGACAAATCTCTTTAAAGATCAGGCTTTTTAGGAGGCTGCACAGTGAAAACTGCCTCGTCGGTTTATTTGTGTGTATTGCAGTTGTAAACTTAGTGGTACATATATTAAAATTCATGTAACTTAGTATGGTGTTGTTTACTAACTTCATGTAGTATATATCAGTTTAAAAAAATCACTCATATTATGTTTAAATGCTAATAAAATGAAATCCCTTAGCAGTCAAAGGAATTAGCCCATATATGAGTGAAATAGCAAAGCAGGTCTTGTTATTTTTATGAAACTCTGAATAATATAAGTATCCAATTGATAAAATTTTATTAAAGCTGACAGCCCTTAAGTGATCTAAGTGGTAAATATTGAAATGAAGTTTCAACAACACTGCAGTACCAAGGGAGGCCTAAGGCAGCAATAAGGATTAAACAATGATTTAATGTTGTTCCTTGGGGGTAGGGATTGTTGTTTTAATGGAGAGCAAAAGCTCACTTCCTTCTAAATAATTAAACTGTGATTTGAGAAATTGATCTAAGGTAGTTGTAGTGGTTTGTTAAGTCCGAAAGAGATAAATGAAGGCAAAGTGTCCTGGGGCAAGGGGAAGTCAGGGGAGAGCAGTGAAGAGATAGTTTTGCAGGATAGATTCATGACAAGTGTCCCTCGGGAAGGGGGAAGCTGGCAATGAGCATATTTTATCTTTTATTTGTAATGTAAACAGACTTGTGCTGCCTGAGGGTGGGTAATAGCTAATGAGCAGGGGGTTTCCGTGGGGTGCAGATTTTATTAGCACAGCTTATAAAAAATGAAGCTAAATTAAAAATGCAATGTCTTCTAGATAATCCGATAATCAGCGATGCTACAGGGAGCACCTCCACCTAAGCAGAGGGAGTGTATTAGCATATGCATGTAAAATTTCCAAACAATTTGTTCAGCAGTTTCTGTGAGCTGAATGGCTTTCTCATCTTCACAGCAGAAAGCGGACTTCACATAATAGGGCTGAGTATTTTGGGCTGTCTTAGGAATGTAGGAATGAAGGAATTTTGCAATGTGTTTCAGATCTGTCATTTGTATATGACCAGTGGGAGACTTGGCCAGAGACCTTCTCTTTGTATATGCCTCTTGGGTGATGGTTACAAGTGAGATGACAGCTAGAATGGTGGTAGAGATGGGATAGAAGGGGGAAAACGGAGAGAGAAAACTCTGCCTAATTAGATAATTGCTTACGGTTATTTCCTTGGGATTAATATGAGAAATAGCCCTGAATTGTTCTACACAACCGATGCAGAGCTTCCAAAATTGTGGTGGATGTTTTCCAACCAACCACCCCTCTCAGTCTGTATGTACATAACACTCTTTAGAAACACAATTAAATTGAGTTAGCATCCTAGAAAACATTGAAATTCCCTCTACTTACTGGAAAAGATTGCCTGGGTTCAATCCAGGCCTTCAGGTGTAGATACAAATGGGCAGGGTAGATCAGAATAATGTTGTGTTTAGGCACATAGAAGGAGGAATAAGTTGAAGCACCAAGAGCCCCTGAGAACACATGCCACTGTCAGACAAAGTCTTGTGACTACCACTGCCAGTGCCTCCATTTTTCTCTGCGCGCAAGGCGAAGCTCAGAAGGCAAATTGAGTACAGAGCATGAATGGCAAAAATCTTCTAGAACTTCAGTATTAAGATATCTGTAGTTTTCGGTAATAAGAAAGGATATTCCAAATACTTGTGGCTCTCAGGGGCTTTAGGACATACTGAGTAAGGTCAACTGAAACAGGAAGAATTAACAGAAATGTCCCTGCATATCTCACTCCAGACTAAGACCTGGGGCTCGTAGCGTTAAAGCTGAGGTTGCACAGTCAGAAACATGTCTTTGATCCACCTGCTCCTCTCTGTGCAATAAACTGAAGAACTGGAAGTGAAGTCAAACCATACAAGCAGATAAGTGTGTATAAAACAATTTCTTCCAAGCAGACTTTTATGTTGTTCTATTTTGTATACACATTACTATAATTAGAGGAAAACTTCAGGACCACCTGGTGTACAATCAACTTTATTGTTCCCAGCTCCTCAGGCTAGGAGAGAGAAGAGGTTGTACCATGATCAAACAATCAATGCTGTTATTTACTGATGGCTTTCCATAACTGCGAGGCAGGTTGCAAGTTATAGTGTACATAATTCCTTGGAGCGCACCCCTTGATGCACTGAAGGGTGTGCTCCAGCTGTCTGGGTTTGGGTGTTTACCAGTAGTTCAGTCTGATGATTGGAATCCGTCATGTGTCTGTACTCATCCTCTGTCAGACGGAATGAAAAGTAGATAGGATATTATGTTTTGGTACATTCATTTGTCAGATTGGATTTGGTTTTGCGTGTGTACATGTTGCTTTTTATTTCTATTGAAGAACACAAGGCAGAAGAAATGTCTTGTACTTGGAGCCAGAAGATGGTAGAACTAAGCCTCAGGAAATAGGTGTATCTTTCCCATGGGAGTTCATTCCATTGGCTCAACCCATCGCTAAGAAGACTTCTGTCTCCTGGGGAGGCAAAATCTGCTTTATGGAGACCTCCATTGTATGAGAGAAGGGATACACAACTGAGGTTTTCAGGAAGCCCTTTGAGGATATGAACTGGAAATCCTGAACACTTCAAGTTCTGTGGAAGGCCCCGGTAGGGAGCTGGGACAGGGCTGACATGAGGTAACTCGTCTTAGCGAGGAGGTGTCATCACAGCATCAGTGAGGTTGGAAGGCACCACTGGAGAATGTCTAGTACAGTCTCCCTGTGCAGAGAAGTGACATGTTCAAGGCTGTGTATTTTAATGCATCAGCTGGAGTTTCCAGCTGTCTGAGTATTCCCTATGTAGGTATCTAGTTCATACTCAAGGGAAGGATCATGTAGTTCAATGACATTTATCACCTGCTAGGATAAACTAACGGTAATGATAGAAGGACTACTTCTTTGTTACTACATTTCACTAGTATGTGAAATACCAGAGTATTTCTAAGACACGGGACTAACCAAAATCAAATGCTTTAAACTAGCTTCCTCTGCCCCCCATGGGTGAATACCTGTGACCAGGTATTCAATGAGCTTATCCTGAGTATTGGGATTACCAATAGTAGTGAATGGTAATACTGCTTGAATAATAACCAAGGCACGGTACCTTGGTGTCATGTAAGTTTGTGTTGTCAGTTCAGCTGATTTGGAACATGAAGAATTGGTCAAAATTAATAAATAAGGCAATTTACAATTAAAAAATTATATTCCGATCCTCTAGAGAGCCAAGACATCCATCTATTTCAGTTCAGCAGAACTGTGCTGGGGTTAAATGTAGAAGTGTGCCTAAGCTGAGACCAGAGATATCTTCTCTATGAAGACAATATTTTACGTTTGATCTTTTGTACAAATGCAATTCAAATTTTTCAATATAACAACATGGCATTCAACAATGTTTATTCAGGGAAAATAGCGGTTTTAGATTATCAGGTGGTGCACATCACTAATAGAAACATAAATTTTGGCTGATTATTTGCTTACCAAGGTGTCATAGACAGTTCCATTCCTGCCTTTGCCTTATGCTTCCTGAAGAACTATCATGCAAGTCACATATCTTTCCAGGCTTTCATTTGCTGGATCTGCACCAGTAGTAAGAGCGGTGACTTTCTTACTACTTTTTTAATCTGATGACTTTGTTTAGATGATCACCTCTTCAGTGTAGCAAGTGCCCTGTTCTCTGCATCTGAAATGGAGCCAAACTGAGAGCTTGGAAATGAATGTGAAGAGTTTTGTCACTGTTGGCTTAAAGCACATTTTTGCCATGGTCAGATTTCTTACAAGAGTTTTTTTTTGTGGCAAACATTGCTATGTTTTGACTTAAATATAGCAAAATCTTCAACATGATGAAATAGCAAAAAATGTCACAGTTCATCATGCTACAAAGTATAAACAATCATCAAACAGGTGAAAAATACATTAAAGAAGAATAAAACTTCAAACAGGTTTTAAGTAGTTCACTTTTATGTTTTAATAGCTCTTTAGGAGCCTGTAAATAGAAAGTCAATTGGATTTCAGACTTGTTTCCATCGTTATATTACACACAGGGAGTATTCAATAAAACAAATCTTTTATTTAGTTCCTGACAGGTAATTAAAATGTGCCTCTGCATTTTCTTGACTGTTACTGTAGGAACTAATATCAAAGATTTCTAGATTTACAACTATTCACAAATATATTGCAACTTAATTTTATCTTTTGGGCTGCAAACCTGGTGCTAACTGGAAGTCTTTAGTTAGTGGAAAGTTTGAATCCTGTTTGGCATTCTAAGCCTAACATTTCTTTTTTACTACAAAAATTTTCTCTCAGCTTCAAAGATCCCAAATCCCATTTGCACATTTTTCAGAGTAATAGATGGTGGGCAAAGCCAAATATGTAGAAAAACAGCTACTAGAAGCAGAACAAATTTAGAGAAAAAGGAAAACAAAAAAGATTGTTAACATTCCCGAAAATATTTGGTGGATGGGGAGAAGGTGCTCATGAGGGTTAAAGTACTATGATTTTTTTTGAATGCTTAGTTGTCAATGAAATTGTTTTTATTTCAAGTGTCTGAGATTTTTCTAGGTACTGTTCCACAAAGGGCCATTCAGTTCTGCAGTCTCTTCAATATATGTATTTTTAGAAGTTTTAGAAGGCAGCATCTGTGGACGTCAAAAAAAAAAAAGCCAGAGAGACACTTCTCTTTACTGCTGACATGCTACCTGGATCAGTCTGGCTAAATCAGAAACTTTCAGTCTTTGTGTTTTTACAGGATTGTATATGGTGGCACCATGGGGTTGGATTTCACAGCTGGGGATCATATAAAGAATAAGCCGCATTTTACCAGCCTTTCTTTCTTTCCCCCTTTTTCTTTTTTCTTTTTTGAATTTTGTATATCATTGTAGTCTCTTGCCCCTGCCATGTTTTACTACCCACTATAGGATATGGCGACCGGTATATCTACCAGGATCTGTATCAAAATGCCTAAATCATTCACTTTTACAGGAAACTACCTCTGTGCTATTCATTGTGTATCTCCCAGCCCTGGAGGAAAATTGCTTTGGGAAGGGCTTTATCAATTAAACTGATTAAGAACTAAGCTAATAATAATCATTGGCCGTAGCTTGGCATGTGGTAACTTTGTGATGAATTCCTCACACCTACCTTGTCATTTTGGCTACAGTTGCCTGACTGCATAGATAACCAACTACCTTGTACTTTGTGGATGCCAAGCATTGGTTGTCCTCTCTACAGTTATCTAAAACCATTGTAATTTTTCTTCAGTCAGGCATACTTAAGGAAATATACAATTCTTCAGGTGTGTTGGGTGGATCTTCCTGTTAGCACCACTTGTATATGTCCATGCTGTAATCCTCAGTTCTGGGCCAGCTCGGTACTACTGGGGGATGTTTCATGGGCACAGAGGCTGGGGATACTGGGGTCGTAAGAGATACTGCTGGATAAAACAGAGTTGGGAGAAATAGGATTTCCTAACCCGAAGTGGGAATGCTGTATGAAGAGACTTTTGCATTCCAGATGGCCATGTCTAAATGGAGGCAGCAGCGTCCAACGGGGGAGGATATCAGCTTCTCGAGGGTTGCCAGCTTGGATTGTTGACTGTTGCAGGTCTGTTGAGTAATGTGACGAGCTATAGCTATCACTTTACACACAAATGCATCTCAGTCCCTTGCTGAGGCTTGACATCAGGCAATAGGCTTACGTTTTATGAGTATTAAAATGTCACAGCTTTAGTACTAACTTGTACAATTTCTGGTATAACTCCCCCACCCTTGCTGCTTCTTTTATGTTAGAGTTAGAAGAATGGTTACAATCTTTATTGTCCCTTAAAAATGAGCTTGGAGACATTATTATAGAAGTGGGGTAATCTCAACAGAATGGTAAGATTTGCAGTATTACTGATGGGCTCAGCTAAGCCAATAAAATTCTAGAAAAAAGGCCTAAGCTGCAGGAATTTGCAGGGATTTATGTGTTCTTGGCACAATTGGGAGTAACTGTTTCCATGAATGGCTGTTTTATCAAAAAGAAAAATTAGAGTTATATAGCACAAGATGTTTGCTACAGTTGAAAAAGTCCTCCTTTCTGGATTACTCCTGGCTCTATCTGTTGTCAAAGCTAAACATACTGAGCAGGTCATCTGTTTATTACCGTAATATTGTATTTACAGCACGCATAAATACAGCTCTTTTCATATTAAGCCTGATAGCTGCTTTAAACCTGTCTTTTATCTATTGGTCTTACATTTCTAACCCACTTATTGCATTTGCAGATACTGCAACAAATTTATGTGTTTTATAAACCTAACAGAATGCCTTGTGTACTGATTGATGGAAAATCAGTTGCTCAGTTGCCAGGCAATGATTGATTTTCCAACACAGCTGCTCCAGCTGTGCTACAGATGCTATTTTTTCTCAGATATCATAAATGATGTTGTAAGCTGTTGAATATGATCCTTAATTGTAAGGATCTCTGAGAAATCAGTCACTTCTGTACTGAATGGCCATTTGGTCATCACCTTCAGCTATGCTTTGTGTTTTTATCTAGTAAACCAGAATGCGGCTGTGCTGCTTGGAGGTTGCTTTGGTGTATTTTGCAAGAAGCTGGTTTGAAATCTGCGACATAAGTAAATGCTTGTCACTAAAAATTACAGTTCATTACAAAATACTGTAGCAAATAGCACATGCTGATGACAGCAAGCCTTTTTCCTGGAATGCATTTCAGATTCCAATATTTTATTTCAAACCTTGCTCAGCTGTGTATGACTAATAAATAATAGAGGAAAGAATAACTCAACAGAAAATTTGCAGACCTTCTTTTGATCTGGGGAAGCAGGCTTTGGTTGCTTGGCATTCTTTTAGATGACCTTCATCATTTAGTTGTAGGCTGCGATTTGGCTCTGCTATCCATTTCCACAGCAGCATAAAATATTAAAGCCAAGCAATATCAATAATTCATACTCTTATGGCATCAGGGATATCAATGAGAGGGAACATTTGGATTTGCTAAAATTAAAAGCGCAACTCTGCTTAAGGTGCAAGTGCAAACTTAAGGCTTTTAATGCTCATTATGAGAGAGGAAATTAAGCCAAGTTTCATGTTTCGTAGAAAGAGGAGCTGTAGTTTGTAGGTGTCCTGTCATTTGTACATTAGCCTCCTATTCACAACAGGGTAATGTGTCTGCTTGCTAAAATAGACATGTTGGCAGACTGGGTCCTTTTCTCTACCTTTCTCAAGAAAAGCATTTCTCAGTGCTTTCTCTCTGGTATGAAATCTCTCTGATTCTTCTTAAAGAGCCAGCTACTACTGATATTGACAGCGTGGCTGGTTGCAAAGCAGAGAGAACTGGAGCATGATCTGACTTCTACACCTGGTTTTGCCACTGTCTTGTGGGCAAATCCCTTTGGTGTTCTGCATTTAATTAAAAGTTTCTCAGAGGTGTTATTCAGTATTTAGTCCCAAGAGCATCTGATTTCAGTGGGCCAAAGCACTGAAACAATATCAGTAGGAATCTAAAATGCAATTCATTCCATCTCTGACTTCTAGAACATGATATTTTCCTTGAGGTTTTCTCTTTTAAAGGTAATTTGATGTCTACTTTGTCTAGTCTTGTCTTCTAATAAATGCATGTCTAAATGGTATAAAATGGTAGATGATTTAATAGTCTGGTAGACTTCCATGAGTAATTTTTGGAATAGTCATTTATATTTGTCTTCTGCATTAAGGCAATATCCTCATGCATCCATTTCTTCAAAGCTGATATTCTTCCAAAACAGCAATAAAATGTCTCTCCACTTTTTAGTTGTATTTGATACCTTTCAAAACCAGTATACTAGAGACATTTTAGGATAAATTTATGCTTTCCTTCTGTAAGCTCTCTTTTTCTAGTGCCTTCTCCTTCAAGAGAAAAGGGTCACCTCTGCTTTTCCTTTGGTATCTTGCTCAGCTTTTCAACATCTTGCAATTTTAGATGCAACTACAGGAGAAAGAGTCCCAAGCCAAATTCCCGGTGGAGTTGCTAGTTTTTACTTAGGCAAGAATGTCCTTCTAACTTAAATATTTCCCTCTTTCCATATAGCTGGTACTGTGTGGCTCTGTCATTTTAGGTTTTCTGTTACCATCAGGTAGGCTGCAAGCTGTACTCACTGCACAGAAATTAGAAAAGATATGGTTTACATTTGCTGTTGTGGGATGATATCTGGGTAAACACTGAAAATAAAGATGAACCGTGGCCTGGGTTGTCTTCATGTAAGTTTGTGCATGCTCACGTCAGGCATTCAACAGGAAGAGTCACCTTTTAAATTCAGGTTTGTTTCGGAAACACGGGTAAGCTGTAGGATCAGGCTATGGACAGATGGCTTCGGCAGTCATGTGTGAACAAACTGCCTGGTTCTTCTGGTTTGGAGGAGAACCTGGAGGGGAGTGATGGTAGCACTTCCATTTAGTATTTAGTATTGATGTGGCAAGGCAATAAGGTAAAATGAGGTCCTTTCCATTGCTACATGTGCTCTTGGTACATGAAAGAAATTGCAAACAACAGATGAGGATATGTCAGGGATACTTCGACCTCTTCAGCTAAAGCTGCGGATTGGCTTTGGTTACTTTGGGAAAAGCAGGTTTTAAGAGAAGAACGTTGTTTTCCTGAGGCTATGATTAATTTTTGCCGCTGCTGTAACACTTCCCTGAACCTCTCTGCTATTTTGCTGCACGTGAGGACTTAGAGAACTGACACTTCAGTTGTTTAGGTTTCCTCTTGGTAGAAGTGCTACTCTTGCTTTTTGGAGCAGGTTGCAAACAGCAGCTTCCTGGCAATTGAAGTAGTTTTCACTGTGATCTTCTGATCCACAGGAATGTATGAGAGACTGGTCATCATACAACTTGACTTCAACTCCCATATCAAGTCTGGAATCTTATTATGCCAATGTCTGGTAAATGACATAGTGCTCTACTTTCAATGGAGCTCCATCAGGCTTTGGCTCTGGGGTGTATGTGGCATTCTTAATATAACTGAGATATTTCTTATCTTCTAAAATTTTTTGTATTACAACATTCTTGGATGTTTTTTTGTAATCTTTTCCTATTCTTTGCTAGCTTTTTCCAGTTGCCAAGTAATAAGGCCATCATAATGCTAAGCATATCCCAGTACAGATTTTGCTATAAACTGTAGAAGCAAGCCCTTGCTATTCCTCCTGAATGCTGCTTACTAGACCAAGCCTTAATACCTTGCTTAGCTATGTACATTGTTACTCGGTGCTCTTTGTCCCCCATTTAGAACTTTTCCAAATTGCCATTCTCCTTTTCTTGATCTCATATAATACATCTAGTTCCTTACCCTGAGTTATATAGTTGTGATGAATATTATTAAAAGTACCATGTTTTTTCCCCCTTTTCTTTAGGCAGTTTCAGATCACATTGTATGAAAGACCTACCACTACCCTCATTTACCACCACAGAAACTTTGTGTTGAACTTTATAAGCATCACAGTGATTCTAGAAATCATTGTCCCATACCTCATGAAAGAACTTAAACTTCAGCTGTGTTCCCTTTATTTAAAAAAGGGTTTCACTTTCTTCTTTTAAATTAAACTACAAATTCCAAACATGTCATAGTTTTTTACCCTTTCCCCCCACACCAGACTGAGCAGAGGATTCAAGCTGCCACCAGCTCCCACCCCTCCTCCTACTCCATTTGGGATTTGTGACATTGGAGATATGTGGCGACTGCTGAGGAAATTGCCCTAAGTGATATTGGAGTAATTCCCCTTCATTTTAGTAATAAAGGTTGCACATGTTTTATGAGAATAGCACCCCTGCAGTACAGAGAGCTACTGTGATCTATCATTTTAAATCAAGAAATCATTTGACACGTTTATTTCCTGAACAGGAAGTGTTCTGTCAGATCAGCTGGAAACCCTGAAATTTGTATGTGTTAAGATGAAAGTCAAAATAGCAGATGCTGTTATTTTACTGGTACAGTTCCGTTTTCCTAGGAAGGCCACTCTACCATTGGGATGCTGAAGAAGTATCTATTTCTTTCCTTCCAGAATGTATATGTCTGAAGAAATTCATTAAAACAAGCATAGGGATTGCAGTTAGTCATTTTTAGAGGACTGTTTGTCTGATCATTATGTGGTAAAATCTGATCCAAAATAGTGGACACATACTTATATGTGTTATTACTTCAAATGTGTCATATATAAAAGTGGTCTTGGCAGAAAAAAAAGAAGTGAGAAAATTTCCCATGTTATTTTAATCAGAGAGTTGTAAAGTATATTTTGCAAATTTAATGCAGATCATAGTTGACTCGTAACTGTATACATAGCAAGACCAAAACTGGACACTTTGAAAAGCACTGGTAAGCAGGGAGATGGCAAGTATGGCCACTCATCTTGCGCTCACCTTGAAAGCATCAGTTGCACAAGAACATTTCTGTTTAGATTGTGGGCATCAAAGGGGCTTCCACCCAGACTGTTAGTTGTATATGTGTAAGAACTGACTGAGTATTCTCAGGTTAGTCAACTGCAGCTTAAACATTACTGATATAAAACCTGCGCTGGAGATGTGTGAGCCTTGCATGCCAGCTGCGTTTTTATTGGCCGTCTGCAACTTCAAAGGCTTTCCTGCTCTAAAGCCCAGGCAGGTACCCTGGGCTGCCCTCAAACCTGCCTTTCCCAGCTTATTGATTCTCAACATGGCTTTACCTACAAATCAAGCTATTTTTTTTTCAGTGTGCAATATCTTGAAAATATGCTCTTATTGAGCTGCTTAGAATTTTAAAATTTTTTATGTCGTTAATAAATATGTGTTGCTGTTTTCCCCCCTTCTTTGACTTCTGTTATTTCACCTGTCAGAGAGATCTGTGTAAGTAACAGATGCCTGAAGTATTTTGACAGGGTGTTTGTTTCTGTTTCCAGCATAAAACTCATGTGATGACAAGCAGACAGTAAAAAGAGATTTGCCCCAAATGTGCTAGAGC
The DNA here is from genome assembly GCA_013397755.1 of Cnemophilus loriae. Classification (NCBI taxonomy): domain Eukaryota; kingdom Metazoa; phylum Chordata; class Aves; order Passeriformes; family Corvidae; genus Cnemophilus; species Cnemophilus loriae. The sequence goes on from VZTF01001657.1 coordinate 3,501,970, forward strand.
TCCGCTTTTCCTCTTCTCTCTCCCACCTGAAAATTAGCTTTACTGTTATTACTTTGGCACGTGCCTTGCTTAAAAAAAATTCCCTCCCAGGCTAGGTGAAGGGGATCCTGGTCTTTCCTCTTTTTGAACAGGCGTTCTTTGGCAAGATTCTTCATATGGTCGGGAAGAAATATAAGTGTCTAGGAGTATTGTTGAATATATGAGGTCTGTCAGTCATCTTGAACACACAACTGTTGAACATCCTGAACAGCTGAGAAGAAATCCCTGAAATATCTGTAATGCTCCTGAAAGTCAAGCACAGCAGGTATGTCTTGAAATGAATTTGAAAAGTTCATCTTCAGTATGCTGTGAGTATCAAAAGCAAAGATAACATACATGAGCATAACAATGCCTAAATTCGCCCTAGCTTGATTTTGGAGTCAAAAAGGATGACTCAGTTATTTCAGACAACTGCACTGAATTTTAGTACTTAAGATATGTAATAAATAGATAAATCTAATATTCTGCTGGTACTGTTTGCAAAGTAAGCCATGTTGCTTACCAGATAAGAGGAACTCATTGAATTTTTAAGTTTTCATTTAGAAATATGTGTCTTTTATCTTTGTAGTATCTTTGCCTGCACTACCAACGTTTCAGTGAATGTCCCTATGGTCAGCAGTACCTCACAATCAGGCTTTATAAATTCAGTCATGCCTGTGTATCTGCAGTACTTTGGAACCTTCTAACTTGTTCGTACCATACAGTGGAACAGGATTTAGAGATTTTCCAAGGAACATCATTCAGGTACCAGATGGAAAATTGCCCCATGTGTCTCAATTAAATAATCCATCCATTTTCACACAGAAAGATGGCTGTTGTCATATGGTATTAGCCCCAACATTTTCTTTACAGTACTGTGGATGTACTCATATGGGCAGGTGGTACCCGAAACATTCCACTGGCATAATTCTGCCCCGCAGACTGCAACTCTCTGTACTAAGGCCGGTTCCTTTTTACACTAAAGCAGCAGCTAGTCAGATGGGGTCCTGAGCTGGGGTGAGGGCTTTGGATACTCTTATAAAATGGGATAATAAAGACCTGGTTGTTGAAACTGAAAAATACATTAAGCATCCAACTGAATTTCCTCATTGTTCCTTATTCTTACTAGTAAAAACTTGGCAAAGCAGCGGTGTATCTGCTTTTCTGAAGTTTTTGTCCTAAAGCCTGGGGATTAAAGTATAAGTGATGAAGGTTTGTATGACTACAAAGAACATCTTTGCTCCATGTTTTCAGATGAACTGTCCCCTGCCTGATTAAGTGTCAGGACTGTAGCTGGACTGCAAGATGCTGAAATTCATTTCTGCCCCAATATGTTTAATGCTCATTTTCAGGCATAAGCCTGCAGATAAAATCAGTTCAAAATCTATAAGTCAACATGGCAGAGAGATTTCAGGGCAGCCTACCTGTCTGGACATTAGTGGAGGAAAAGCCCTTTGAAGTCACAGACGGCCAATAAAAATGCAGCTGGCATTCAAATCTTAAATGACTCCAGCACTGAGCTTTTACGTTGCTGGTCCTTCAGTGAAGGCTGAAAATTTTCAGAAAGTGCCTTTGAACACTGGTCCACAGTAAGCTCACATACCCTACAGTATGACCAAACCCCATCACCCTTGTTTTCTTGCCAATGAAAACAATTTGTGGAAAGCTCTGTGCTGCTGTCTTGCCCAGGGACAAGCATGGCAAGATCCTGCAGTTGTTTGTGGTTCCCTCTCTGCAGGACAGGACACCGGGTGAAGAGCTCCAGAAGGTCTGTTTGTGCTAAGGCTGGGCAGTCACAGAGGAAGGGAAGAGTGAAATTTCTGCTGATGTCTCAGAAGTGGGGCCAGGTGTTTCACAGGCTGATACAAGTGAGTATTTTGGAATCATTGAACCTTAGAATCATTTAGATTGGAAAAGACCTCAAAGACCACAAAGTCCAACCCTTAACCCAGCACTGCTAAGTCCACCACTAAATGGTATTCCTAGGTGCCACATCTACACATCTTTTGTTTTCTTTTCCATTTGTAAATTGTCTGAGCTTTCCCTTTCTGCAGAGTAGCTCTGTGGAGGTCACTTGGCACGAAAAGTCAGGAGGGAGCTGAGCTCCACTTCCCTTGGTCTGCAGGGGGAACTGGAAGAGCTGGTGTGCTCTGTCTGTTTTGACCCCTTGGTGGATGTAAATTCTTTCCAGAGCCTTGTACAGCCTCCAGCAAAACGATACAGGGGTTTCTGAGCTCACTGGCACAACTGGAATACAAAGGCGGATGAATGAATTTGGTATGGCTGACTCTCAAATAAAATTCAAAATAGCCCGCTAGCTTTCTGAACTATCCACGTTTATTGGTTCTTGAAAGAGAAAGAATTAAGACAGACACATTAGATACCCTTAAGAACTTAGTTAATTTTGCCTCTTTATTTGATAGAATGTAATATGTCTTTTCCTACTCCCAGACATGCTTTAAATACTGTGTTTCTGGCTTATAAAGATATTTCAGGGAATCCCAAGTAGCTTTCTTTTTTCTGTGGACAGGTTTAAGGGTGGAAGATGGGGGCAGTGGGCAAGAGTGGGGACATAAAGTTGTTCTTTTGTTGTAACAGGATCGTGGTTTGGAAATGCTTGACAACCACTGCAATTGGATTTTACAGGGAAATTCGGATTATCACACTAGAAAAGAACCCATTTTTGCATTCACAAGTCCTGAAATAGCATGTCATGGGCGTAAGCACTGAGCATTGCCTGTGCTTGGCCTCAGGTTAAGCTAATTTGGAGGAATGATAGAATTTTATTGCTGACATTTGGTTTGTTTGGGGGTTTTTTTGATGACAGCTGTTAGCAGCTGCTTCATGGTTTGGAAGTCGCCTGAGCAGAGCTAGACCTGTGAGCAGAGTTCAGGTACAGCAAGAGCCAAAGATGGACGAGGCTGTGCCACTTTCTCTCTGAGCAGCCCCATATGTGTGTGAGTGAGCAGTGTACTCAGTTTACTTGAGCAACCCTGCCCATGCCAGGGGGTTTGGAATGAGACGATCTCGAAGATCCCTTCCAACACAAACCATTCTCTGATTCTATGATTTCCAGATAATTTATGCTTTTATCCAACTATAGAGCACATAATAAAAAAAGCCCTCCTTAAAAATGTTTGCAGATGTTCTCCTCTGGCTTTTTTTCTTTCCATTTGCAAACTTCCTGTGTTTCCCATGTAGTTCAGAGTCCTTTCTTTGAGAAAGAATGTACATTTTAAATGTTGTAGCTACTTCTGCACCTCACAAATAGGATCAGCTTCAGCTTAGCACAGTTCTGGTGGGGATAATCTCTTCACATTGTGTTGAAACCTCACCTGATTATATTTGAGTTTTGAGTAGAGTGAAGAAATAATAGAAGAAAAATCGAGCATTGCTAATTACAAATGGTATGCTTTGCTAGCCTGGTAAAATCTTGCTATTCTAAATAAATGCATCAAACATTGGATTAGGAGTGTAGAAAAGCATACATGTTCAAATCTTAAACACATCATAATTTTAAGTGTCCACAAGTGTTTAAAAAGTGTTGGTAGGAATGAGCACATATATCCATTCACTAGTTAAATATCATAACCTGTTTCTTTTCTAAACACATGCGCAAGGGAACAGAACACATTTAAGATGTTAAACACATTGACATGTTTACAATGTGTTGCAAGAGAGTGTTTAACTTCTTGCGCTCCAAAGCTAAACATTTTGGAATTAGAGGGTTTACTAATTCTGCATTTATTCAATGTGACTATCACTTACTGACACTTATTGGATAAAGTTTGAATGGATTCAGAGGAGATTAAAAAAATTAATCGGAGCGGGAGAAACATTTTGGCTTTGGAACCATGAGGGAAAAAGATGTGAGTTAATAGTTTACAGTGTTGTGTGGTTTATGCATATGTCCCAGTGAGCAAATAATTAAAAAAAAAAAATTGACCCAAGATTTATGAACTGTCCCATATCTGGTTCATGTAAATACTAGTACTAATCATTAGTTCAAATTAGAGGTCAAATTGGAATTCATTTACAAGGTGCATTAAAAATAAGCCTTAAAAAATAAAGTCAAGTCTTAAGTAAAACACTATCTCATTTGCCTCCCAGATCACAAAACTAACCCTAGGATTCCTGGATCAGTAGAGTTGGTACGGCAGTACCGCGAGGGCAGGGCGGGGAGGGAACACTGCTAACCTCTTCGGGTGGCATTTTTAAAGTACACTGTTCCGACCTAGTTTTCCGTCTTGTTGACCCTGATGGGAGGCTTTATGTAGTTTAACTTCCAGTTACCATGGAATTAAAGATACGTGAATCTGATTTGCATGGAAGTTTCTGGAAGAGGCCGGACCGAAGCCCTTTCGGTGATGAAGATGCACTCCGCCTTTTCCGGTGTGAGCTTCTGGGAGCTCAGCACGATGCCGGGCAGGAGCAGAAGCTGCAGGCTGGTGACTTGTCTGACATCACATACAGGCCAAGGGGTTCAGTCACACTGCAGGGCATGGCATGGTTACCTGCACCGACTCCAGGTGTAAAACGAACTAAAAAAATACCTGAGCGAAAGCATGGAGCTCTTTAAACCCATAAGAAATGGAAACTCTCCAGAAATGTAGGGGGTAGCTGAAGCAGCTTAAACAGCACTTTGCTGGGGCTTTAGGCAACAGGTGCCCTGGTGAGAGAAGGCAGTTAGAAGATAACCTTATTGCTGACATCCTTTCTCATCTTTCTCATGGGTTTAATTTAACTTGGGCAGAGAAGGCTAAGTATTGCTCTGTATAGCACACATTTGGGAAGTGCTGCATTCCACAGTACCCCTCCTCCCAACAATGGGAATGATGTATTTCAAATGGAGATTATGAAAACAAAAGTGAAAAATCAGTGTAACCGATCTAAGGTTAAGAGCTACATTTGGGAAGCTAAGGCTACATTTAAACTGATGATGGATGCTCTCACGTGAGGGGTCCATCCAGCTGTAATGCCTGGTTTTCTTCCTGTAGATGTAGTGTGCATTCTTGGTAAGACACAAGGTAACTCAGGGTCTAATAGAAAAAGTCAGGATTATGAAGGATATCTGAGGTTAAAAGCCAGTTCCAAAGGCAACAGAAAACAATGTGGATATCAGAATAAGCATAGCATGGTGAGTGGTTGATGACAAAATACTTACAGTTCCAAAGGAGCTCTTCATAGGAGCAACAAGCAGTGTTGCAGCAAGAAAAGGGCTTTCATCTGGGAGTAAATGAACATTTAAAATTCTGTGTTGGATACAGGGGCGTGAGGTAAGACCACACTTGTGTAATACCAGAAAAAAGCAACATAACTTTTGGTTAAGAGGAAAGCTAATCTCGCATGGCAGTCTTCAGAAAATGAAAACTAGTAGTAAATAACAACTTGGAAAATTGCAATTTATAAAAAGAGGGGCAGGGAAACATTAGTTACTGAAAGTGTGTCTAGGCTTTTGTTTCGTGGAGAGGGTGCCATCAGTGCAGTGGTCGAGAATACAATTTTCTCTAATAAACTTGGACACTAGGTGTGTATGAGCCACTAAAAAAAAAGCAGTGGTCAAAGTGCTCATGTAGCTGATGCTTACACACACAAATTTCTGTCACTTCTCTCTTTCATGGAGTTGTGGGAGTCGTTTTCAGCCACACAGGTATTATTTGCACACTGAATAACAAATCAGGGAGAATTTTGGTGTTAACAGAAGACTTGTACTAAACAATTCACATGTATATATGTGAATATCTGCCACTTCTAGTTCAACTTCAGGTTAAATAAGGACTGATGTTGCACCTGCAGAGGATGAAGGTAGGAATTTTGCTTAAAGGCAACAAGATAGTGATTCCTAAGGTGTTACAGGAAAATGTGTAGCACAAAACGCATCAAGGTAATTTAAGGATTGGAAAACCTCAGAGAAAGGCCAAAAATGCTTTTTACTGGCCTCAAGTAACAGTCACTCTGAGGAAGTTGTTCAGGCCTATCTCTGGTGTCAGAAGTATAAACCTGTGGACTGACCACAGGACTGACCTGTGTTCCTTTTGAAGGAAAAACTGGCTCCTGAAGCAAGGTGGGTGGGTTTGTTTGCCTTGGCTAAGAGAAGCTGCATATGTGCTCTAGAATAGAACTCTGCTTTTGATGCTGGCCTTTCTGCTGGGTGTTCCTGAGCAGAAGGCTGTGTGCTTTGATTGCGTTTTCATTGGAAACAGTAGCTATAACACGATCTGACTGAGCCACGCCTTGTTCATCACTAAAGTGATGAACGCTCCATGTTATTCCCAGTCTCCAAACTGGTACAAGTAAGTGCTAGCACAATAAAGCCTCTACTGAAAAGGATTCCAGGACCAGATTCTGGCAGGTCTTTAGCAGAGCAGAAGGGCAGAATGTCAGTGGATGGGGTTGCCTCCACTGACATAGGACAGTTGCCTTCACTGACATGAAGCATCAGAAGCAAGTGGTGGTGCCACCAGAGGTTTGCCAAGTGTATAGAGAGTCAGTGTGACGAAACAAAAACTTGTGATTCAAGACCCCTGAATCAACATGTCTTTTTTGAAAAGAGATGCCCACTATATCCACCATAGTGACAGTAGGCAGTGATGTCGCTTTCAGTTGACACATTCAGCAGCAGGGAATAATCAAACACTCTTCCTAGCACCAAGAAGGAGGAAAGCAAGGACAAGTGGAGCTGGATGAGGCTGCCTGACCCAGGCAGCTGATGCACAGCAATTTTGCAAGGAAGACAGTGTACATGTTGTGTGTTTGCCCCAGGAACAACAACAGGAATTCAAACATGGGATGGCAAAAGTCTTTCTCAGACTCCTGGGCTCACACTGTTTCCTGAACAGATTGATATTTATATTTTGGGGGAAGCAGTGAAAACAGAAGCCCCCCACTTACCTGGCACAGCCTGCTACTGCTTCTTGCAGCTTATGACTTTCAGATGCTTGTTCTGTTTTCTCCTTCTCCGAGAGCTCTTTTTGCAGAGGGCAGATCATGAGCTACTCTGCTGAGCCTTGGGCCGTCGAGTTTTAGGTCAATTCGATATTTAAATACAACGTCCTTTGGTTAATGGCAGTGCCCAGCTAGTCCTACTCTCTCTGGAGACACATGTCTGATCTAGTATTTTCTTACTCAAGAGGAACGCAATGTTGGTCAGGCTTCATCAATTTGGCCTGCAAGAGGTTGGCTTGGGTTTGCAAGAGGTAGCTGAAACCTGTCTCTGGGTGATTGGCAGCTGCTAGTCACTGTGACGTGCTGTCAAAGGTTTTAGTATCACCAGAAACCCTACATTTTTTCTTCATACTCTTTTCAGGTATTTCTGCTGGCACAGAATTGATAACAGGTGCAAATCAATATAAAGAAGCATATGGGAAATTTTTGGTTCAGTGGACTATTTTCTAGTAGGAAATGTGTCAGTGACACTGCTAATTAAGATGTTACTTTCATCTCCTGCACTGTTTGCCTGTATAATGAGTTTGAAGGAAACTTTAGCATCTAAACATATGGGCATAATTTTGGGAAGCAAAGAGGTTATGTGTATCAATACAGAATGATATGGATGATCTTTAAAGCCAGTGGGGATGACAGACTTGCTAGTAGTCAGCAAGATTAATTTCTGAGGAAGCAGGGGAGTTGTGATTTTTTCCTTTGTCTCAGCAAAATTAAAACACTAGAAATGGAAACACTTTTCATTACAGGATTGCAAGAATCATTAACTTCCAGAGTTTCATGATTTTCCTGAAGCTGCACGTGATCTTTCCATGGAGAAGGGTATTTGTGTGAGTGAAGTGGGGAATGGAAAGGAGTATGACAACTCGAAGTGAATTCCTTACAGGAATGTAAGGAGTCAGCCAAAAAATTTTATTTCCCCTTGAGACCATAAGGCTAGATCTAGAGGAGGTTATAAGACAGGTCCCATATATATAATTTTTCAATTCATAACTTTGAATTATTAACAATTACTATCTATTCCTCAATATAATTTATTATGTATATATTTTTAATTAGTTACCTCTGGTTTACTGTTGACTTGATGGAAAGGTTTGGGTCTTTTTTCTTGAAGTTGTTCCCTCTCCAAAATGAATCATGGCTCTTAGGACTTTTAGTAAGCTCTGCTAAAACAGTCTCAAGTTCCTTTAGACGTGGATTTAAATGGAACCGGGACCGGACTCATCTGTGGCTCTCTCTGTTTACACTCATGATTGTTGTATTTCTGAGCACAGAAGTGGCACATTTCCAATCATTGCCCGTTCGCAAGGGATGAGAGAGAAGCAGAAAAGGACAAAGCAGGATATGAAGGTGACACATAGGAAACCTGAGCTCACTTCCTTGCTCTGCATCAGGCATCCTATGATGTGTGGGCAAGAAACATTTACCCTCTCTGCCTTCCTTCCTGCAGGATGGCAATAACACTGCTGTGTTGCCTCCAGAGGAGCACTGTGAGAATAAATTTTTAACAGCTATGAAATGCTTTGAAGACACGATGGTGGAGAACAGGTAAACAAAACATCTACAGGAGACATTTCTATGCTTCCCTGCAGTCCTAACTTAGTGATATTAAGGGTTGGTCTCTGTGCACTAAATCAAAAGTCCCTGGTGGCTGTGCATGGAAGTCACTAGATGGGAGTTTCATTGTCTCCTTCATTCTGTGGCCTCTGCAGGCACCTTGTCTTTGGAGGCTGTCCTTTGAGGCTGGTTACCATTTGCTCCCTGAAAGTTTCTGGCTAGTGTCTTCATGGTGGCTGCAAACTGTTTGCTTTTCCACTCCCCGTATAGTTTTGTGTTCCATTTCTGTATTCCTAATGCCACCTTTTTCAGGCTCTTTATTTTCTTCACGTCTCTGGCACAATTTTTCACCCAGCTGCTGATCCTCTCCCACATGTTGCTTTTGAAGGGGACACAGAGCATTGTCTGTTCATGCACTGGCTGCCACTTGCTGCCTGGAGCAACAGCTCTGCTGCAGTGCTGGGTCTGTACCACAGCAGAGCTGTCCCTGCTGCGAGATGCTGCCTCTTTTCACTCGTGTATGTGAAGACTGGAAGACTGGAAGCACTGCTTCCAGAGCTGTACACAAGCCAAGGGATGCACACATTGCCTTTCTGTGCCAGAGACACTGCGTGTTAGCAGCATCTTCTCCACTGGTAGAGTATGGTGCCGAGATGAACTGATCTTGGGTCAGAAAAGCTTTCTGGTGTATCAGGGAGAAGGCTTAAGTTGAGGTGAGTTCACACGTCCCATTCACTGTGCAGTTCCCCAGATATATATCTCAACACAACTGTGGCTGTGCATCACGGCCCTGTGCACACGAAGCTTTGTTATGAAACTCCAGAGCACTAGAGGTTAGACAGCCACCTTCACTTTTGTCACCTCCTTAATCACTTTCTACCCATGCACATTACTTGGGCATTTTTTGGCTTTAAACCATTTATCGTCCTCTCTGGACTAAGTGCCTTTCTACTCCATTTATGTCACAGCAGGACACTTCATAATCTCAAGTTACATATTTTTCTCTGCTCCACCAGTGGTGTGGGTGTCATTTACACTCATCCAACCATTTACAGCCATTCTCTTTTTGGCATGGGTTCAGCTCCCAGCTAATCGGCACGTCGGATTCAAGCACAATTCCAAAGAGTTTGCATGGAGCTAAGGAAGGCAGAGATGGGTCATTATTTCAGTAGCCCGTTACTGTGAATATAATGTCCTGTAACAAGTAAGAAAATGTGTGATGTCTTTTAACAGAGAGTAAAAGGCATAAATTGTGTACAAAACACTCACGACATAAATTCCTTTTTAACAGCTCGTTTCACTCTTACACAACCTCGGGTAACTTGACCTTCTTAATTGCCGTATTTACAGTAGAAATTTGACACTGGACTGATTGCAAATGTATTTCTAATGGATTTTCCCCAGAGATGTTTCATTAAAATCTGGTGAGAACCTTTTCATTGCTCTTTGTATTACTTGTAAAGATGCTCTTCTTAGAAGCAGTCAGTTTTAACAAAAAATTGTTTGTTTGCCTCTTTTCACTTTTGTTTCCTTGCTGGACTTTGTGTTTTTGGAATTTATTGTAATAATAATGGTATAAGGAGCTTGTTCCAGGACACTCCTCTAATTTTGAAAAAGTGACTCATAGTAAATGGGGCTTTCAACTCAGGACACCTTTAAGGTGACAGTCAATCAGCCTGAATAAATAAGTAAAATAAAATTAATTAAATAATGGAGGGACTTGAAGGTGAGGAATTGCAGCATTAAGACATTATTCTGTCCCCTTTGAGGATAAGGGACTGAGTTTGTCCCCATCAACCTGAGTGAAAAAGTCTTCTGCTGCTAGGAGTTCTGGGGGAGCCTCGTGGTGTGACACTGAAAAGTGCCAAAAACATACAGGCAGAGGAGGGTGGACATTGGTACCAGTAGTAGCAAGGCACTTGGGGTGACTCTAGCTGTTACACACCAAGCCTGTGTGGGCCCAAATTCTGCTCTCAGCTTGCCTTGTAAAACCAGAAAATTTACCATTTTCCCCGATAAAATTCCCACAGGCTTACACAAACAATGTAGCCATGTCGCTGAGACCAGAGTTTGGCTGCAGTGCCAGAAGTGAGGAGCTCATACTGAACTTGAGTTGTTTTAGCTGCTGTTGCTACGGCTTCCAAAGAGGTTATAAGAGAGAGTGAAAATTACAAAATTATATAAAACACAAAATATATCTGGCTATGAATAGGAATGTGTTGTTATGTAAGATTTTTTTTTCAGATTGTTTTTACTGATATATGTGTGAATCCCCCATCAGTATTAATTTATTCTTTATTATCTCTCCTAGAAAGATTCACAACTCCTTTTTGTTTAAAATCCTATTGGATGTCTAATCCTCTGTGTGTTTTAATCTCTGTCCACATCATTCATGTCAATCCCAAAGAAGTCTTAACTGACACAATGTTGTGAGGTTAAACATCGTGAGAACTTGAGATAACTAAAAATCATTAAATTTGGAAATATTAAACCATAAAAAATGTTATTGTTACTAATGTAGTTATTAAAATATTTGAAAGGTAAATATTTGAACAACTTTGCTTGCTCTGATATTAAGATTAATAAATATTCTTAATTTTACAATATAAAGCTGAATAAAATCCAACAGGCATTTCTTGAAACAAAAATCTCTTTTTCTTCAGTGTAATCCAGGGAAGTATGTTCTATGGAGCATTTATACACTATGTCACCTTTCAGAGTTTCTGGAGAAGAAATGGTTATCTAATATTGAGCATAATTACACATTGATCATAAGATAAATATCTTCCATCAAATAGGACTATCCTGTGGTGGAAGCTTCTTCAAATTTATTGAGACAGCTAGAGGGATTCGTGTAACAAGATCCTAGGATGAAGCCCACAGCTCAGTTCTATGTATGAATGATATTTTCCTAACTTCCAATTTTTAAAAAATTGTTTCAAATGTAAAAGCCCAACCCTAATAAGTGTGAAATGTTTGATGGAAATGTGCAAAGCACCTCCAATCCAGTTTGGGCTCAGCTGCTCACAAGCTCAGTCTGCATTCAGGAACTGGGTACTGTGCAGTAGCTGGCTATTTCAATAACAAAAGCCTGTTGTGGAAAAACTGTACTGAGAGATTCTTTAATCGTAATAATGTTTTAAAATTTCCTTTGCATGTCTGCAAATTAAAATTATTAACCTCTTAGTAATACTTAAAGGAAGATAGATATATGACCCCTTGGATTTTATAAATTTTAATATTAATTTTAGACCAATAAATGAAGATGATTCCAGGATGGTGGAAGAAAATGCTGGGATATTTTTTTTAAGTGAAAGGAAGTAAAATATGTGCATAAAGATCTGTATCTGCTAATCAGGTTTCTGGCTGCTTGAGATCTAATTTAGTGTTGTTTTCACTGCAATGTTTACTGGAACATCATTAAAAAATCCACTCAATGCCTTTGATTAAGGGCAGTCAAACAGACACCATCAGCAAACTTTCTTATTTTTTTCAATTATTTAAGTGAAGAAATAAAGGTTCACTGAACAGGGTGGAATTACCAGAGTTCAGGATTTTTCCCTGCTTTCAAGTAGGGGTTGTGATCATATTTTCTGTTTTCCGCAATCTTAGAATAATGGATATCTTGGCTCACCAACGACTATACTCTGGGTATTTCCTTCCCTGCTGACCGTGTCATCTGGTGTGTTTGTGCAGTCCTGCTGTGACTTGCTCACATGCTAGATAAACAAACTTTTTTCTCATTTTCTTTCTTCGCTCTCCTTGTCTTTGAATGGTCCCTTTAACTTGGCTGGAGCCATGGAATGGATCCACACATACTGTTGTAGAGCTTGGAGCTGGATTATAATTTCGCCGTATCTTGTACTGGTGAGATAACCTTTTCCCATCCACATTTGTAACAAATTCAGCAGGCAAGTAAATGGTTCATGACAGTGAGTCTTGTTCACAAGCATCTTTTCTCTGAGAATTTGTAATCATTTTGTGGTAAGTTTAGGAGAAATTAGCTCCTGAACTCAAGACTGAACCAAACCCCAAAACCGTAGGAGTGGAAAACTCTTTGGACTGTTGCCATTTTTGAAAGGAAGAATATGGGTCAGTGTTCATGCTTCAGGATAGATTGGATAGATACTGTGTGCTAGGAGGAAGTATGCTTATAAAGGATTTTCCATAGTTATAAGCTAAGCATAAAAAATAAAGTTATTCTACCCTACAGCATTATAAATTCAGCTGCTTGGAGAAATTCTAAACCGGTGACACTGGTCAGGCAAGTTGCCTCGTCATGTTCTGTATTTCTAAATTATTAAAAAATGCCAAAGAAGGAGAGATTGTCAGGTTATTTAGAGTAAAACAATTATCTTAGCAATTTTTTCCCCTTGCTCCTGAGGCTCCTTCCTGTCTCCGAGTTAATAATGTTTTTTATGTTTAAGAAACAGATTGTGACAGATGGCTCCCATGCACAGTTGTGCATGTGGATGTGTGTGCATACAGATGCTCATGGACCTCCGAAGCATGTAAGGAAATGTGATTTTTGCATTGCATGCTTTAGTTGGGTAAGAAATACCAAACCAAGCCAGAGTCAGTTGGACATTATTTTTACAGCTATATCATATCACCAGTGAATGCGATTAGCAGCAAAGGTGTTAGTTCAGGAACTTGAAGGCTGTAAATTTTCTGTGCAGCAAAGACAGAGTGTAAGGACCAGAAAGCAGAGCTGTCCCACACTGACTCACTGCTTGTTTTAACTTTCTTTAGGGACTTATGAGAGCCTGACAGACTTCTTCCTTTTCAAGCTACCCCAGGTGTGTTTTTGTGGCAAGTTTGTCGGCAAAGATATTCCAAGAGGTAGGTTTTGTAGTGCCTGGAAATAACTAGAAAGGAATGGAGTAAATATCATGCTAAAAGTCTGCTGCGTGGGGCTATTTGCTAATTTGTTAAAAACTTTGGTCACAGCTGGACAAGCGAATCAGATTTTGTTGCTTTTACTGGGAAGCAAGATGTTCACTCTCCAGGCCATCCTGTTCCTTGGTGATGGTGGGGCTTCTTGTTTTGAGCATAGCAGTGAAGTGAGGGAACAAGACTATGTATTAATTTTGGGGAAAAAGAAGGACCTCTAGCCTTGCCTGGAAGCTGCAGCCTTTCAGAAGTTTGATGGATACAGGGGTGATTTTCTTAAGCTTCAGGACTGAATTTTTAGCTGTGTTTCAGGTTTTAGAAAAATAGTAATTTTAATTTAGAAATCACCTCACAGCTCTCTCAGTGGCCCTCCCTTGTCCCCAAGAGCCCCTTTTCCCCAGGATAATTTCACCAATTAAATTTTCATTTAAATTCAGGACCTGATCTTCCTGTGGTAAAGTCAAAGGAAGCTTAGCACTGACATGCAGCCAGAAACCCTGTGTTTCGCAGCAGTAGGTCTTATAAATATTTGCATGTAATAAATAGTTATTTATGTATCTTTAATTAACACGCAATGTGCCTTTATTAATTGTAATTTCAGGATACAAAAACTGTTCCCAAGATTTATGTTACCCTTTTTAATCGATCTGTGTAAAACAGGTGCCTGTGCTTAAGTCCAGGGCATTCCCAGAATATATCTTTAATTTTATATCATCATGAGTTATACAGATCTCAATTTTCAGGTTATTTACTATGTTTTCTTTATTGAATTCTGTTGCTGATATTACCCACTGCACCAAGTCTTTGGCTGAGTTCATTCTGGTAATGGCATTGTGAAAGACAGACAGAAATAGAGCCAGCAAGTTCTGTCAAGCCTGCACAGGTTGGTTTGTGTTCCTAGTCCAGATTTACCAAACACAAATGTGGGTAATCTCAGTCCGAAGCAGGAACCAACACACCCACAGCACATGACAAAGTCCTTGACAATGATGGGAGTTACTTGATGCTCGTATTTACTGTTGTCTTATCAAAATGTTTTTCAATACTTGGTAGAAATATTTTCTGAGTAGGATGAGCACATGTAATCACATTTATTTAAAGCTTTAAAAAGCCCTGTCCTTCATAAAATAAAACCCATACTAAAAAAATAATAGGAAAGAAAGTGGTTTTTGATAGGTTTGGGTTTTTTTTCACAAGTTACTTTCTTCATGAGTCTTAGAAAATCACTTTCTACATTAGATTTTTCTCTTAAAAATAACTCTCTGACTTCACTCTGACAGAAACATCCTCCAGAGTGAACCAGGCTTCTTCAGGAAGGAAAGGAGTGTGTTGGGGGGAAAAAATGCTTCCTGGAAAAAGCTAATCAGTATAAAAGGGAAATGGTCAGCAGCATCTGCATTAATTTTGAGGAGAAACTGAAGTAATCCAAATGTGTAAGATATTTGTCAGCAACAGGAAAGCACATTATTTTCCTCGTCGTGTACCCTGTACTTTGTTCTTCTCCCCTGGGGAAGCTGCTTTTTTTTTTTTTTTTTCCTTTTGAAACTTAAAAGGTTTGAGAAGGAAAAAAAACTGGAGCAAGTTATAAATTGAAAATGCATGTATATGACAACATCATTCATCTTTGCTCTTCAGTTAACTGTACCGACCTTAATCAGCATGTTAAACACATCTGTGTGATGCATCCTTATATTCCCTCAGCGTGTAGGTAACCTGGCGGCTTTGTATTCCCTGTTCCTCAAGACATGTGAGATGGTCGGTGACACCTGTGAGTCCGTGTGAGCGGAGGTGGCACCTGCAGGTTTGCAGGCACCTCTGCCACCGCAGCGGAGTCTCACGCTTGAGTTCCATCCTTAGGAGGTCTCTCCTTGATCGCCACCTCCAGGGAGGAGGAAGAGAGGCACCGGGGCTGGACGACGGGGCCAAGCCCGGATGGGCTGGTGGAGATCTTAGCTGCTCCCCAGGGGGTGGGAGCACCTTCACTGCACTGGGTGAAGTGCATCTTCACCTGCTGTGAAATGTCAGCTGTACAGAAGAGGGAGAAGGCAAGGGACTGGAAAGGATGAAAGAAAAAGGAGACTGAGAGTCTGAGCAGCACTGACACTGCTTTTGGCCATGAACTCTGGAAAACCTAGAGGTAAAAAACTCCACTCTGGTGATGTGATTTCCTTTGAGCTCTGGCCTGGTGTGCAGTCTTAAGAAAATCACTTTAGCTCCAGACCTCGGCTGCTTCTTCCCACTGCTGTCCTTTTCTGCTGCCTCTGCTCTGATTGCAGACCCTGTGGGAGTCAGGCAGTCACTCCCAGCACACCTAGAACACATTGCAAGGGTGGTTCTGGTTCCTGCCAAATCTGTAAACAAATCTGTGCTTAAAGAAGTGCTTCAAAAGATGTATTTTAGAAATCTGAGGGGAGTAGCCAGTGTTCCCTCTGAATGCTTCTGAGTTTGTGCCCAAAAGGTCTTGGTATTTGACTCTGCTGCTCTGGTTGTGGTTTAGTTTTTATCGTCTAATCCTACTCTTTTCATACAGGAACTGAAAATTGCCCAAAGACATATTTTTGAAAGCACACCATAATCATGCAATTCTGGTTTCTATCACACCCTTGAAGGGACATTTTCTGATCTCACTCACACCCTGGCAGGCAGGAAGGGTTTGCTGTTGCTTTGTATGCTGGAGCAGAGAGACCAGGAGAGAGATGAAAACCACAACTGTTTGTTATGCAGAACATGGTTATTTTGGTGTCTTGCCAATCATGCCAGAGTATCAACAGATGTTGCATATGTGATTAGAGCCTATGCAGGTAAACAGAAGGAAACTGTGAGGGTTATGACATGGCTGCAGTCTCTAGTTTTTGGTTAAATTGCTGGAACCCTAAATAAAACCCACTCACCTGAAAATATCTTGCATTTGCTGTTTTCTTGGGTTTAAAATAGCTTCCTGAGGGAGGTACTTTTAATTTTGGTAGAAGGAGGCCAATTATTTAATGTTTTAAAATAGGTCAAAGAAAATATTATCGTTTTTCAGGAAGAGCAACAGTTACTGGTAGAAACATGCTATTGCTGGCTTACAGACTTGGAAAGCCAGGCGTATTGTACATAATTTCTGATGTGCAGTATCGTTATCTTTGACTATAAAAAGGCAGGGCTAAGCCTAGGCAGGAGCAGTGACTGGCTTTGGAGGGTAGAGCTGAGGCTGGGGAGACAGGGCAACCTGGGTTGTGAGGCTGGACTGCTTTTCCAGGATTGTGTTTCCCTGATAAGGTTACTGCCCGATTCTCCACTGTGGGCCAAATGTGCAAAATACCACAGTTTATCAGGCTACTTAACCAACGTGAATGTGTTCACCCTTTTTTAAATCCATCTATTTCTTTTTACTAAGAAGTTATAAGTAGCATACCCTGCTCCCAGATCAGAAAGTGCTGCAGCCAACACCACCGAGTGGGCATAAAACAGGGCTCTGTGCCAGGGGAGCACTGTGTATGGCAGGACTTCCCTCTCACCCTGCTCCCTCTGCAGCTGTGCATCCTCTCTGCAGTGCAAGCCTCAGATTCAGGAGATTTTCAGGGTTCCTCTTAATTTCAGTGGGAAATGGCACAAATGTTATATAGAAAATTACATGGTAGGGAACTGCTGAGTTTTACACGTTGGTTTCAATGGAGTCTTTCATACAGCTGGAAGACCAGAATGTGATCCTGTGCCTTACTTTCTCTTGGATGTAACCTAAGAGGAAAAGTGGGAGACTGAACGTTGCCTTTTAGGAATCTGGCCCTTCGCCTTTGATTTTATTCCAGAGCGGAAGTAGCAATGTTTGCAGCTCCCACGTTACCGGTGTGTATATCATTCTAGACAGCAACTTCTTTGTTCAAAGATGCTTTTAGATGTAGGATGGAGTGTACTGAGTGCGCTGATGTTTAGCCTTGTGTTTTTACCCGTATACCTGCAGGTCTGTCATGGCTGTAATCTTCTGCTGATGCATGTGTTTCTGGTCTACAGGCAGTCTTTCACAGCACTGTTAACAGCAGCGTGCTCTTTCACAAAGAGCCATGGAAAACATCTGCCTTCTACAGCTGCCAAGATTTTTTCAGATGTAGTCTTCATTGCATTGTGCTTATCTTTTATATATATATATGCATGCATATATACAGATACATAAATACATGCATATATACACAAACAAGTATTTTGTATAGGGATATTCCCTCAGCTATCATGAAATAGTAAGAGTAAATATAACAATGAAATAGTAAGACTAAACATAAAAATGTGAAATAACAATGAATGCCTTCAATCCCCCTACTTTTAGTTGTTTCATACTGTGAATTTATATAAATTCATTGTTTTCAATGATAATATTTTTGAAACTCATGAAGCATTTTAATAAGCAGCAAGAGATTAATGAACAAGTGCCTACATTACTCTGTAGTGTATGTGCAGTCATGGGGGATTTAGGTATAATATTAAAGAATTTTAACTTTTTTTTTTTAAATTAATGTGCAAGAGCTTTTGTTTCCTTGATGAAGAATCTGACTATATATTTATAGGGATAAGAGAAAAGGAAAATGAATGCATATTCCTGAATAAGCTAGTTATTTTTGTCTTGGAACATAAAAGGCTAGTGCATTAATATGTAAATATTCTAGTGTGTATTTGGCATGGTAAAATTGGAGATAAGGACAGGAAAATGCAAAATTAGGCATGACAAAGCCTGTGCAGGAGTAAGGTCTGGTGAACATCTCATAGGCTAAGAAAATCTGGTTTTGTGAATTGATCTTTAAAGGAAATACTCTGCGTGAAGATGGAGAATAGGTTATCTTGGAAGAGATACTTTTTCCACTGGCATACAAGCTATCAGTTTTCTAGTCCTAGTGTGAGAAATAGAAAAGCTGTACCTCGTCGGGAGGAGAGTTATAAAACCACCAGTCCTCTGTTCCATCAAAGCAGGTGGTGCCCAAGAGCCCTGCCGAGGGATAATGGGTGGTGCAAAGGTGCTGCTGTGGGAGACCTTACGCACGGTGTGTCTGAAGGCAGAATGTCACAGCGCAACAGTCTTCTTGGGAAGGAAGAGAAATGTAATATTTTGGTTTTTTGAATGTTACTTCTCCGAGCTGCAATAGACAAGTCATCCCAAAGAGAGGGGGCAGTGTGGAAGAACGCATGAACACAGGGGTGGGAAGTATTGCATGCCACAGAAAATTGCCACAGTGTGTAGCAACAATAACAAACACGGGCTTCCTTTTATTTTCCTATGTTTTATGGCTTTCCAGACAACATAGACATTATCCTGCTAGGAAAGGCTGGTGTGATAGCCCCAGAGAGCACAGGTCACTCCAGGTGACTCCTCCTCCAGGTGACTGCATTTGCTGGTAAGATGTTTACCATCCAGCAGTTCTGAGATGTTTTCCAGTTCCAACACAGCCCCAAATCAGCCATTTACAAGGAGCTGTTGCTGAACAAACACACACTGAGAACAAGCACAAACCTGTAAACTTTCTCTCCATCTTGTGAAAGCATTTCAAATGCCTCAAAAATGAGGAGAAGGAATAGCATCCTCTGAGGCCTCAGAGGTGGCACTGTTTAGGTTCCCAAACACATCTGTTGCTGCTAAGCCCTAGACACATTGAGACATGGCATGGAAATAGTGTCCCAGAGTTGAGGCTGAGCAGCATCATGGAAAAGTTAGTATTGAGGATAAAATATTGATAAAACAGGAGTTTGTCAACCAGTGTGTTGTGAGCTATGATTACAAGGCTGTTAAAAGCCAGCCATGAAGGTCCTGTAGAAGCACCCCCTTGGGTAAGCAGAGACAGCTCGCTGAAGAAACAACGAGCTGTCAGCAAGAATAGTTAATGGAAGGGCTTGTGAGGGTGCAGCTTCCCCCGCAGATCAGGTGGTGACATTTCAGAGCCATTTCATCAGGGGAGGGGAGTGAGATGTACATGGCAATGATCTTAGAGCATTGTGATAGCATTCCCTAAAGGGGGAAGGAAAAATAAATTAGATCAGTGATCTCCTTGAGCAGAGCTGCCAGTTGTTAACATCTCTGAAGGGAGCGCACAAGCCAAGATGACACTGCTGAAGGAAAAAGAGGAACTCATTTGTCTAGATGTACTAATGCAGTATTTTGATTGTACCTATGCTGGTGGGCCCCTGTTGCAGGAGGTCAGAGCTTGACAAATGCTGATTAAACACCCCCTTTCTGATTAAACAGCTGCTTTCTGAGGATAAGCTGTTGCAGAACGGAGCAGATAGGCAGTACTGAAAGCGTCATTTTCCTCGAGGTAGTGCGTGTGGAAATGTCAGAGCCCTGCTGGCCTCTGATGCTACCCCAGAAGAAAGATCCACAGGAAGAGCCCTCAAAGTTTTCAAAGGTGCTGTTAGGATTTAAAATACAATTGCAGTCTGGTGTCCCTTGTTACCCTGCAGATGCAGTGTCTCACAAATGTAATCTGAACTCATGCTTTTTAATGGAGTGTATACTACTAATCGCTCAAAAATCAGTGTTATTTTTTTTCCTTTATAATGAGACTGAGCTTTTTATTCGTATGTGGATGGAGTTTTGCCAGGAAGGCTTATGTCAAGTGGTTTCATTCAGCAATGTGAAAACTCACATGCTTGTCTCGGCAGGTAGAGAGAAGTGGAAATCATACACTTGCAAAGAATGTAACTAATGACTCCACTTCTGTATGTGTTTTTTTCCAGGGAGAAAGCTGGTGTATAAGTCTTCAAAATGTGACTCAAAATGAGACAAAATTTTCCTAGCTCAAATGTTTAAGTCTGTGTTAAAACATAAATATTGCTTTGTGGGACCACCATGCGTTGCTGTATAAAACTTTATGTGCACTAATCAATAATTAATTGGGAAATTTGTGCTAGGAATTTCAGTGAACTGTTCATTACTTTAAGCTATCTTGATTAGAAAATAAGAAAACAGTTTGCATTTATCTTGCAGCTGCAGTACCCCTTACCTTCAGTGTTCTGTAGAGCAGCCCCAGAGTGGTGGGACACTCACGCTGTGCCAAGGATGGGGTCTCGCCTATTGAGCAATGTCACTGACATTCCCTTGCAGCCACTGCCTGCCAGCGTGACTTTGCCTTCTCAAGGAACTGTTTAGGCTCTGGCAGGAGCAGGCAATGCCCAGCTGACCTTTTACAAAGGAGGTTTGTCTCGGCAGGTTGGTTCTCTGTTGTCCCCGGTCTTCTGCAAGCCCAAGTGAGTGTGAGCACCGTCCACCCCTACCCAAGACGAAGTTCAGAACCACAGGAAAGATGTCTTGGAGCATCTCATCTAACTGCGATGACAATGACAAGAAAAGAACTGATTCCATATGATTTTAACATTTGGATTTTTGTGCTGCAGCTTGCAGGGGGGATGATCTGAAATGTGTAATAGTGTAGAGTGTAGTTCAGCGTTGTTGCTAAAGGGGAGGAGTGGCATGGTTTAGGAAATGTACTTCATCAGACCTGGCTCCAAGGTGGGAATACAGCTGCCTCTCTGGACTTGGGTCGTCTCCTCAGCAGCAACACCTGCCTTTTCCCTCAAAAAGTTAGTAGTTTGTTGCAGGAGGGAAGCAAGGTATGGCAGGGCTTTTCTTCCGTGCAACACATTCGGTGCTGTGCTGAGTTTTGTCATGCCTAATAATTGAGCTGATTCGGCCTTTCAGCAGGATAGCAGAGGTCTGAAAGAAGGAATTGGTTTAATACCCTATGACAGAACTAATGTTAACACTTTAATTTTCCCGCTGGCAGCAAGGAGCCTTCACTTGGCTTTGCCACTGCCAACAGCTTTTCCAGCTCATGGGTGACAGCCTCCCTCCTCTGTGCGCAAAAAGTGCAGAATCTCTCCCTTCCTTGCAGGGAAATGAAATAATTAATTCCTAGTTATACTATGAAGCCAGCAAAGATCAGCAGCAATGAGAGATGAAGACCTCAGTATTTTAGTAAGATGTTTCTTTGAAGAGATGTTTCTAAAGGAGATTGATGACAACCAGGAAGCTGAAAGACTATCCATTAAAGAAGATCTAAAATGACTCCAGATAGAAGCCAATTATTTTTAAAAAAACTAACTGCTTTTTAGTTTTGATTAATGACTTGGCACCAGAAATTGGACATTTAACAGGACTGGGTCCACCGTGGAAATAAGCATCACTGAGAGTCACTGATGCAAAACTAAAGGTTTAGAGTAATGACCAAACAAGCCCATTATTTTAGCTTTTTTTGCATTTCTGTGTGTATGTGCAAGGAGTGGGTGATGAGTGAGTTATCTGACAGCTGCTAGGTCAGAGGCTTTTGTGCTCAGAACAGTACAGAAGCATAAGATCAAATCTAGACACAAACAGAAATGTATCATTTCTATTTGTGACTATGAATTTCAATAGGAAGCAGGTTCTGCACTCAGTAGGAGATTTTTTTTTAAATGGTTGGCATCAACAGAAAGTAAATGAGATTAACAGTGTTTCTTCTGTTTTATAAGCAAAGTACACATCAGGTTATAAGCCCAGTTCAGCGCAGAGTTTCATTTACCCATCTTATTCTTTCCAGAGGCTAGCTCTGCTAATTTTCCTGAAGAACTGATAGTCAGAAACCTTAGATCTGAATGCCGAAGAGCAAAAAAGCAGTTTAGGAAATGTTATAAACTTATACAGAGCTAAGCATGTATAGAAAGACGCTTTGGGCTTGAACTGCGTGAAGACAGTACAGCTTTAGTGAGTGCTGCACTTTTACTCTCCTGGCTGGGTCAGACAGAGAATCTACTGTCGGAGTGCATCCCTGCTTGGAGCCATTTTACTCTCTCCCCACGTTTTGCTTTAATCTTCTCACAAATGTTCCCATACCTTGGCACCTGCATGAGATGTGTGTGTGTGTTAAATGTGTGTTAAATCAAGTAATGGCTGTCCGGGCCTTGTTGCGATTAGAGCTGCTGTGAGCTGTTCTCCAGAGACCTGGGCTCTGGTGAAAAATCTCCTCCAGGTAGATTAGGAATAGCTCAGCAGCTTGCTTCCCTCTTCCCATCAAGTTTTCGATGAAAAGGCGAGTCTGAAAGCTGCCAGTACTTATATTTTTATATTCAGCTGCGCTATCTGAGGGTGATATCAGTTATCAGCACCAAAAGAGACAGAGTGAGAGAGAGAAACTTTGTGCTTACAGTAAAACATGGATATTTTGAGCTCATTCCTTAAGAGTGGGAGAGAAAGAGTTAGGGATTAGCTGGGGAGAGGGGTTGTTTAATGGAGGTATTTCTCTACTGACTTCAGCCAAGATCTCCAAGGCTCATAAATTTGACTAGCAGTGCTTTTGTTTCTCTTGTTGCTGAATGATATGGATCACTGGATAGCTCTTTTCCTTTTTTCCTTTTTTTTTTCCTTTTGTTTTATTATTTTTAAACTCTCTCATCTCAGAAAAAAAGACATTGCCAGAATAAAGAAACCAAAATAGCCAGGCTTGCTTTGTTTCATTTCTTATGTCTCATCATCCACGTTATTCTTGATGGATGTTCTTCCTCCTGAACTAGCAAGATTTCTCCTTCATTACGAAAAAGGTCTTGACAGTTTTGTTCTGGAGTATATGATTTCTGGCAAGTTAGTTTATAAACTACAGTAGGGTCCCAAGGCCCAAGATAAGACTGGTCTTTGATGATTCTATAGATCCCACAGCCCACATTTCTTTTAACTGAATGGGCTGTAGCCGCTCCTGGCTGGGTCTGCTGATGAATTGAAACATTCAGTGACTACAGATTGTGAATTGATGAAGTTACACAGCAGCAGAGAGAGAATCTGCAGCTTCCTTTTCTTTCAATAGAGAAATCTGTATCTCCCTCAAGAGCCCTTTTAAAGACCTTCTAAATAAAGTTCAGGAGAGTGAAGTGCTATTAATTAATCACAACCAAAGTTCCCAGCGCAAGGCGGGAAATGCTGCTTTTGGGACTAATGTTTGAAATCTCAGACCTCATTTGCAGAAGCACCTGTCTCTTGTGTCTTAGGGTTAAATTCTGTCTGTTTTCTTTTCTTTTCCCTGTGTTTTCTGATCATGATTCACCCATAGTTTGCGTTATTCTGGCATTATTATTCACTGGAGGGAATATTTGAAAGGGAGACGATATTTACTGAGAAGAGAGAACTTGTCTGCTTTTCACAGTTCTAAGGATACATTCAAAACAGAATCTCCTTTTAAATTAACTTCGTGGCAGACTGAGTTACCTCTTTTAGGAAATTACTCTCCTGTAAAAATTTTTTATTTTAAGAGAGATATTTGACTTTGGTAAACAGAAGCAACTATTCATTCCACAGATCTGTTTCAAGATTTGGGCATTTGGGGCTTTTCAGTTAGTTGGGGTTTTTTTCCTCATTTTTCTTCGCTCTCCTAGCAGATTTATTCTAATTTAAAATGTATTTCAGATGTTTTGTTATATCTACATTTCCTTATGCTTCATGCTTTTGGTAGGAATCTCTCTTTAACAGATAAATGATATAATTTTTCTCTTTCTGCACCAATAACTGATTTTTCCAGGTCAACTTCTCATTGTTTTGTTGTTGTGTAAAAACTCTCGGGCTTAAAAAAATATGTTTTCTAACATTGTTTGTTTGGACTCAAATTTAATAAGTAAATTATATGAGTGAAAAGGAATATGATGCATTTTTAATCAATTATTATGTAAAATGTAAAAAGTGCACTACGAATTATTTCTTTATACGATCAGACACATGACACTAGGACAGGAAGGTCATAGCTTCAGACAGAGAGACATGGGACAGCGGGACATTTTTACAGCTCATTTAAAATAAGTTCATAGTTTTCTGGCGTCTTTTGAATTTTGAGTCTGGTTGCTAAGGGGAAAAAAACCCAACCATGAAGGACAAGGGAGATTTAATAGTTGTTGCAGCTTTCTGAGCTCTTTTAATAATTCCAGCTTTCCTGTGTGAGCTTCAGTTTTCTTAACAGTTTACCTGTTAAATTGTTAACTATCACTCCACTGAAGACTTAATGTTCATTTAGATGTGCAGCCTGATTCGGTGTTGACTTTTGGAAACGTTTTAGGCGTTACTTAAATGTTAGTGCCACCTTCCTGTTCAACCTGTATATTCAGAATACAGTGACAGCAGCTGCTGCCCAGTTGCTTCACTGGGAGACAGGGTGAGTATTATTAATAGTAAACATTTGAAATTCTCCCATGGCCCCTGCTGGATGTGCAGCGCAGCCATGGTTGGTGATGGCACAGTGACTGCAAGTCACCAGCCAGGCTTGAGCTGTTTTGCAGCGGGGGTTTGAAGTGCATTTAGTTGCAATAACCATTTAAAAAATGACAGAAGATGGCTGCTCAACTGCAGACTCTGTGTTTTCCCTTTTTTCCTCAGTGGTGAGGCTGTGATTGGAATTTTCAGAGAGAATTTCGGAATACCAGCTGTGGCAGCCAAGTCCCTCAAAGGAAGCAGAGGAAAATGAGTTTATTTTTTTTTTTTAAATTAATTTGGGGACCCTCTTGGTGATGAACCACGTCCATATGTTTGCCACACAATCAGTAATGGTCTGCTGTTTAAAAAAAAAATCAGTAAACCTGGATGGCATGGAGGTACTTGCTGAGGTGTGGGAGGAGGAGAAGAGAGTGAGAGCAATCCGACAAAAATACTGCTCCTAGAGGTTTCCATACCACGTGCATAGGAGCTGTCTTGTGTAAAAGCAAAGGAAAAATGCCATTGGAAAGAAACGCTGCTTCGTGGGCATCTTGCATGCAAATACATCTGTGCTCACATCTGTGCTGGAATGCAGACACAGATACAGATCATTAACATCTATTTTCTGAAGGTGATCCAAGGTATCAATCACCTGAATTACTGCAGTAAAACCTGTCTTCTAATGAAACAAAAGTGAGACATGAAAATAAAAGGTAACCTACTTTTAAATGTTTATAGAAGATAAAGGTTTAACCACAAGTCTTTCATCAAATGGAAGACAGTAGGAAAAAAAAGTTTAGAAAATGCCCTTTGGCTGCTCTTTACTGTGTGGTGAAACCTCACAGTATCTCACCTCATATACTATATGGGCCCTAAAGGCAGCTGGAAATGTTTAGAAATACGTCTATTTTGGTACGTGGCTGCCTCTCTATCTGTTATATCCAGCAGTGTTTCAAGGAAGGGAGATATTTGCTTAAATGAAAAGCCCAGACCAAAGTGTGAGATGGTAAATGGTGCTCGAGGGTATACAGCAGTTTAAACGGTGCCCTCTGTTAAAAGAATCAGCCACCTGACTGCTCATTAGTTAGCAGTAAATAATGAGGAATAGCTTGAGGCAGGAGCTCAGAAGTGCAGATGTCCCAAAATATTCACCCAGTTTGTGGTGTCATGAGATCTGTACTGTCGTAAGTTAAAATATACGTAATCCCTCTTCTGAGCAAAGTAAAGCATTTTACAGTCTTTGTGCAGTCTAGTAATTTTGTGTAATCTTTTCAGTGAGGATATCAGAAAAGGAAAAACAAGGTTCATGAGAAAAGGCAGTGTCTGCATAATTTCGCCCTTCCCTGTCATGTTGTGTGCCCAAAAGGCATTTAGCAATATGTGGACAAACCTGGAAATTCCCCCATATGGATGCTGACCCCTCCTCCCTCTCAAAAGGCAGTAGGTGATGAATGTTGAATTAGACTAATAACAAATCTGAATTTCTCAGATAGCTCCTGTTGTTTTAATGGGAAGACCAGCATCTCAAACCAGAATTACCCTGAAAAGAGAGGGAGTCTCGGTGAAGAGGGTGAGCAGTGACAGGGCTACAAGAAAAGCCCAATCATATTTAACAGTGATGGTGCCATTGCAAAGAACTGTAGAGATATATTGGGTCTGAGTAGAAATTAATTTAAAATTCTATGGGCAGTTTTATAAAAGGTTGTGTGTCTTTTCTGTTAAGATGTTTTTTATACCCCAGAGATTCCTTGTCTTAGATCTATAGCAAGTCTGGTTTTCTTTGCTAAATTTTGGGTTGCTTTGGATTTTGGGTGCTCTCTAAGGTCAGAAGATACCTACAGTAAAGTTATTATAAGCATTTCAGTCACAAAGAATCTTCAGCCCCAGTAAATGTTAATGAAAGTAGGGCTGCTAAGTGCCTACATTTTCCCTTTTCTGAACATTTTGCCTCCTTTTTTTTCTGTTTTTGCCAGTTTGGGTACAGCTCCCCAGTTGTCTGAGGCCATATGAAGCAACAATCTTTGAAGGAGATGAGAAGGAAGACCAAAGTCAAGGACTGCTCTTCAGAGCTATCCTGATGCAGCACCCGCTGCCCTGGTGAGTAGGTGACACCTCTTGTCTGCTCTGTTCTGGCTTCTCTCCATCTCCCTGACCCTCTGGCAGTGCATCAGAGCTCAGCCTCAGGCTCCAGTAGGTCTCATCTCCTCATGTATCAGATGTCATCTTATGTCATCCTCTCCCTCCAGCTCACAGTTCTACCTGCCTTGATGTTTCTTTGATGTGTCCAGCTTAATCTCATACCAGACAGCCCCTGCGAAGGTACCTGCCCAGGAAGGTAGTCTGGGCAGACTCAGATGCCACGGCTGTTACACGCTTTTCAGTCATTGCTGCCGTAATCACTGCCTGGGGAGGGACTGATTGAGGTCCCTGCTCTGTTCACAGTAGGTTTCTTATCTCCTCCTTGCTGCAATCTGCCTCTACTTGTGGCCTATTTACTGTGCTTTGCACGTTCGTTATCTGAGCTGAGATGCTGAGCTGAGCCCCCCTTTCCCCTGACTTCTTACCTTTCAGCACTGTGTCAAATCCTGTTTGCTGAGAACCTGAAACATTTTTTATCTGGTCTGAAAAATCAAACAAACACTGCTTGGGAACTACTTAAATCCCATAACCAGGGGGTTTAAATTAGAAAGTGTTTAGTGTTTAGGAAGAACTTAAAAATGCAGGCCTGGACTGCAAGTCCAGGTTCTTTCTTTTGTTCCTATATGCCTTTCATTGATCTCAGCATACATGCCAAAGGTAGAAAGGATGTTTGCAAACAGATGGGAAGCTGAGCCATAGTAAGAAAGCATGGGGGAGGGAGGATGGATGCTGCTGCTGAGTGCACTCTACCAGAAAGGGATAAATCTAGCTGTGTCCTCCCAGTCTGTGCCAGGCTGGGCCCACCAGAAATTCTCGATCTCTTCTTCCCTGCTGATGCTAGGGTGCAATTCCCATCTTTGGTCCTGCATATGCTCAGAAGATTTTTTTTTGTCCTGAGGGACCAAATTCAAAGGTAGAGGGGATCTCCACCAAATGGTCACTGAGCCCAGGAAAGGCTGCTGTGGGACTGCTCTGGGAAATTTATTCTGTGAGACAAACTATCTATTGTTTTTTGTGACTGTTAAACTTTCATATTCTCTGTTTCTCTCTCTGTCATGCATTTACACAAATTGAAATTTAAAGAGAAAGAGCAAGTGGAAAGAGAAGCGGGAAATCCAACCTCAATAAACTCTCCATAAAATCCACAAATTAAGGGCAAGTACATCATGAAAGCATATTAGTCAGAGAGCTATAAATTCCAGCAAATTGATTGTCATATATAATCAAAAACATACTATAATGTATAATAAGTTGAAATAAATACCACAAACCAACCTCAGGCTGTAAATGTTTAAGATTAGTCCTTATACCACATGTACCTGAGGTATAAATAAAGAAAGCAGAAAGGCTTAAAAAAAAACCAAAAAGGGAAAAAGGTGTGTGTCTTAAAAACAGGAATTGAAATGAAAATGCGGCCCTTTGAGTTACCTTTAGAAATGGGCCTCAAGAATTTTCACAGCATAGATACATTCTCATGCACTACTCAACAGTGACCAGTCTCCCCTTCTTGATCTAAACCCATAGAAAAGCCTCTAGTGATGGTCCTCAAAGACTGTGTCCTTCTTGCTCTGTGTGGAGTTGACAAATGCAGTGGATGGCTGTGACACAAGGTTTGCTTTGAGCAGGCAGTGTGGCAATGCCTTGACTTGGTTGAGAGTGCTTGGAGATGACCAGCTGGGACTGCAGGAGCTCTGCTGGCTGCAGTACAACTCTGCCATGTCCCAAGCCTGCCTGTGCTCCTTGGGTGCTCCTTTTCACTCACAGCAAGCTGCACCTCACCCACAGCCGCCTGGGGCACCTCAGTTACGGACAACCCTGTTCACAGTGATGGGACACCTTCAGGAGCCACCTCCTGGTGTGTGGTGCTCACCAGGACCTGCTAGTTGCTGATGGGTTGATGGATTTCAGATCGCTTGTCAAATTACTGTCTATACTCTTTTAAAGCAAAATACTTTAAGCTTCAAGGTTAGCATATGAAACTAGTAGACCAAAGCTAGCAAGAGCCTGTATTTCATATAAACATGCTCAATTTTTTCTGTGTGTAGTCTGAAGTGATCTGATCAGGATGCCCGGTGCCCCAGAAACCATCTAGAAGCCAGTTTCTTCTTTATTTGGTACTTATACTAAACAAGTAGTTGCCTAAGGTGCCTTCCTGCCTGCATTATTAATATGGTATAGGCCTATGGTTTCCTGTATCATATGTGTAGAATTTCATTTCTCAAATCCTGAGCAATCTGTGTCTAATCCTCCAGCAGGAAATATGTTCAAAAATCGTGGCACTGGGCCTTCTGTCTGAAATCATTTAGGTCAAAACAAGGAATGTGTGATGAGCACTCTGCTACCAGAGTATCATCCACGATATTAAAGACACAATTATAACAAACAGGACAGTGAAATCATACAGAGAAACCAATTGAGATGGCTGGCAGCAGGATAGGCGAGCGTGCAGCATGACTGGGCTGAAGAAGCCAGACCTACTTCCACATGAAGGTCTCCCAGCCCGTCTGGCTGAATCCATACCAGGGCAAACGTGGCTGGAAAGCAGGAATCTGCTGTCAGCTGGTGCTGCAGTATGGCTGGTGCGGGGCAAATGAAATCCCTTGGGTAAAGGCTGGTAAAAGGAAGGGCAGCCTCTCCTGAGCTGGCTGTAGGCACCGACTGCACCACGATCCCGAACACGGACCTGAAATGTAAGTTTTCATTCACATGGAGCCCGAATTGCACCGTTCTGTCAGTAACTATCGCCAAAGCCCTTCAGGTGAAGATAGACTTGAGAAGCGTCCCGAAGCTGCCTGAAACTTGATACTTCCTTCCTGGTGGGATTTGAGTCCCACTGTCAATAGCGTGTCAGTGCAAAACGGAAGCAGCAGTGTTTACAAAATTAACAAATGGACTTCAAGTTAAACACTGGGCAATTTGTGAGACCGCTTTTTTTCTCCAAGCGTTGACCAGTCTCCTGAGATTACTTGCAGGTGAATGTTCTGTTATTCTTTCTGGACTGACTTATTCTAACATCGTGTCATTTCTAATTGCTTTTCTTGAGAAAATATGCTTGCAGCTCCATCCTGTTAGCCTCCTTATGGTGCTCTTGATGTTAACCTTTTCCCAGGGCTGCATTTGCCATTCCTAAATCACACATGTAGCTTTAATGTCTTCTAATTAATTACTGCAGTTTGGAATTCAAAACTGTATTCTGTATATGGTATGTGCCCTATGGTGTTGAGCTCTGGGATTGCATGTAGTGCAAAACTAAATGGCACAGGCTTGTTTGTACTGGGCCCTGGTCCTGCAAAGATATACAGGCTGTACATATTTCAAGGAGTCTTGCTGACTTCCCCGGGACTGCAGACAGGGAGAAAAAGTTCAGCACATGCCTAAAGACTCGGAATCAGGACTTAAAATGTTAACTCCTACAGCAAGAAGGAGCTTTTATCACAAGACACCCTCAGGGAAATGCAAAGCAGAAGGCAGCCTATCTGCCAGTGTGGGATCTGCCTGCCTTGCTTTGCTAGACCCTGATCCTCCATCCAGCCTCTAACGGAGGATCTGAGTGTTCACACCCCCAGACACATCTCAGGGAGTTCCTGAGTGGGTGCAAAGCCTTGGCAGGCGTGGGTTCCCTCTGCTTTATCATCACCACTAACCATTTGGGGTGAAGTGCGTAAACCATGTGATATTTTTAGCAAACTCAGCTATAGCCTGTGGACTGAAAGTACATCACTTGTTTCAACAAGTAGCAAATATGAAGCTGGAGGAGAGGGCAGGAAAGTATCCAGAACTGAAATGAATGTTATTACTTGTCGCCAAGCAAGCAGGACTCCTTGCAACAGGATCAAAATAGCTCTTTGTCAAAAGTAAAAGGATTTGCTGCCAAGGTTTATGAGGAAGAAGCTACACTAATGCATTAATTAGGTTATGCAATGTTTATCTGCTTTTTCCTTTTAGTTTGCACCATTAAATGTAAAAGGCAGATCCATCAACATCTAATGTTTCTTCAGAACACCATGTAATGTCTCAAAAACTGAACCGTCAGACATGCTTGTCATGTACACATATTTTGTTATTAAATGTGTTTGGGCATGAGTTTTGGCAGGATTTCTTCACAACTCTCCTGAACTTTTCTTGACACCTTTTATGGCACGTAATACATCTGCAACTCAGGGCTGGTAAGCCCTTAACTCTTTAATTATGAGCCTAGAAACTCCCTTCCTAATTATTGTCCTATAAGCAACATGATCTAATTCTCATGCCAAAGCCCAGAAATTCATGCTGCAGGTGCTTTGCTTTGTTTGGCTGCCTTTTGTTAAATTTTTTTTTTTTCTTTTTGCGGTGTCAGGAGAGTTGTGTGTGCTCTGCATTCTTGTCTCAGTGTAGTCCTGGAGTAGTTTGCAGTCTCTTGCTAGCTGACCTGACTGAAGCGTAGCATTTGCCACTTTTTCTTGCACCTTTTCCTCCGACTAAGGTCGCTGCTCAGCTCTCACGCAGTGCATGCTCCTTGGGCCACGTTTAATCGGAGGAGCAATTTCCTCCCGTGAAGGGTTAGGGTTTAGTATTGGCGATTGTGTAGCACCAAGTGTTGCCAAAAACCTCTTTCAAAGCGAGTGGGACTCGTATAAGCACTGTAGGAAATAAAAGAACAACTCTCGTAGCTGACGTGTCTAACGCTACATAAATCCCTTTCTTCCCTCCAGGGAGACTGAAGTGGGAAGTGGCTCGGTGCCTTGCCAAAGGCCACAGAGGATATCAGTGCTGGAGAGCGAACGGACCCCGCCAATCCTGACTCTGTAGCCTCCATGAGATCCCTTTGAAAATTTCATTTCCTTCTATTGGACTGATTTAAAAGAGAATAATGAAACAGGGAATTTTGCTCTTTTTCTTATGACTTGAGGCAGGAAGTCAGGAAAAGGTTTGACTGACGATTTAATTTAATAAAAGAGGAATTACCTACAAAGCTGTTTTTTGTGAAATTTCTACAGAAACTATAAATCATGAGTATATCATATTATCTATTAAATCAGGAAAGAAAGATACAGCAATCTAACAAACTAGAAAACACTTCCATCTTTCCAAAGTATCAGGAAGTCATACGTACTCATGCCATACTTACATTTTATGTAAGCCTAAATATAAACAAGCAAATAAATTTTGCTTTCTTACATTCTAAACAAAAAATATGTACTTCATTGCAAAATGAATTTGTTTCTTTTGATATTCATTCAGCACTTACGTATCAAGTTGATCATCTTACTAAAAGAAAGGTTTCTGTTCTTCCTTAAATCTGGAGTTGCTAGCGCGGCCCCATCAGCCAACAGCATCCTTCCATAGCTTTTCAGAACGCGTACAAATGGCACAAGGTGTTAAGAGATGCAGGCCACGAGGCCAAGAAGTTTAATGATGGATTTATTATTGAAAAGTGTATGCACTTTTCTGAAATACTCGTTGAACTTCAGGCTCCTCTTAAAGTCGCTGTTTAAAGAACAGAGTTCAGTACTGAAATAGTCTGCGCAGTTTCCAGGGAGGAACCCAAAGGACCCCTCCTGGCTGACAAATTGCGGAAATTTCCAAATCAAGTTGTAAACTTTCTTTCCGGGTAAATAACAATTGTCAAAACTGGCACTGTTCCCTAGGTTTGTACACTGAAAGAGAGAGAGCTTAAACTTCATCAAAATTCCAGATGCAAACAAATTCAAACTTTTGCCTTAGTTCATACTTGGATTTGAATTTATTAATTTGGACTGACTTTGGCAGCCATATTGGTTTTGCAATAGCAGCTTTCCTATGGCTGTATTTTTCCAGGCTGATAATTTTTGATAAAGCTTTCTGAGGTTCAAGATCAGCACCACCTGGAATCTTGTTTAAGAAAAGCAAAGTATTTTCCTACCTCTTCCCGTGCAGCTGAGTAATTACTTTCAGTTTGATGTTTTTGTGTTAAATGGCGTTGCTTCAAACTCTGTGCATGTCAAACAGCAGAAAGCTAGGGGAGTTTGAAAGGTTATCGCTGTTTCTCTTCGAATTCCTGTGTACTGAAACCCTTCGGAGGTGGCTGCCTACTGCAAATCATTGTTTGACAGCTTCACTCAACTTCGAGACTTGTCAACTCAGGGGCCAATCTGACAGCTCTCAGGCAATAAAGTAAACAAGGGATTTGGAGCGTCAGGGAAGGAATGCTTAAAATCATTCCTAATATTTCTCCTATTCATAACATGTCACCAAGCCAGTGAAGTTATGAAGGCAGCAAGTCCCAGCTTCTTACGCATCCCAGGTGGTGTTTGCAGGTCGAGGGAGAGCTTGGGGGAACCCTGGCAACAGACTTCCACCAGGTATCATCCAGATTTGTTCCCCTGATAGTATTCCTGATAATAATGAAAACTCTAGGCATTTTTTTTCAGATGGATGGATCTTCAGACACCTTGTGCACTAGCCTGAGCTAAAAGGTGATTCAGTATCAGTGGTAACAGAACATCATGTAATAGTTGTTCTTCAAAAAAGAAAAAAAGACCACATTATATGTTTTCTGTGCAATAATGTAGTTAAGAGAGACTTCTTTCCCAGGATCCAGGAAAGCTGCAGACATTAGCTGTAAAAACACTCAGATGCAGATAGTGCTGGAATCTGCTGAGGGTTGATGACTACATGGTTGTCACCACTCACGTACCTGTCTGCGGATTTACAGCATATCAGCACATGAACTAACAGGTACATTTTCTGAAACAGTCACTTCTGCAGGGTCCTGCCTTTGTGGAAATTTTCTGAGAAACCTTAAATAGCCTCTTGTTTGTTTGTTTTTGGAGAATCTGAACCCAAATTTGATAATCTATGTTAATACATTGCCAGTTGAATGCTCACAACTATTAGCAGCTTTTGAGGATGTAACCTGATTCTTTGGATATTTTTCATTGTACGTTTTAGTATTTCTATCAGGGAATAATTTGATTGAAAATTAAGTATAGAAAATCTGACCTAATTTTTATATTAGTGTGACTGTTTCTTGCACATCTATTTTGAGAACTCCTGCTGCTAACACACCTAGATCTGACCCCTTTGTTAACTGCGTGGCATGTGCATGACAATAAATTACCTGTTGTCATTATTGAAAATGACTAATGACCTGCTAGCCTTTTAGGATGTTATTTAAAAGTCATTTTTCTAAAAGAAGAACTATATTCCCTCTTGAGGTAACTCTTGCCTTTTTTTTAAAAAATAACTCCATTAACTGTTGCTGCTCTGTACTAATATAGGTTTTCTAATTACAGTAGTTGCTAGGCAGTAGTTATGGCTAAATTGTCTTATTGGTCTAATAAGGACACCTTACTAGACACCCAACTAGCATGAATATATGTAGCTGGGTTTTCAATGGATTTAATCTACTGTGGACTAGCTGTAACGTTTAGGGATAATGTTAAACATCTTTATTTACAGCAGTATTACAACTCCGTTAATTCATGTTTTAAACTGAGCCCTGAACAAATGCACTTCAGCAGCCACTTGTGCTTGCTAAGAGATTAAAGGCTCTGGACCATGAGAAGAAAGGAAATCTCTATAGGTTGCTAGCTAATGGTTGTTTTCTTTACCGTTGGAGTCAGTGAATTGAATTGTAATGGACTGGATTGACTCCACATACGGAAATTACAAAGAACAGGATCATTTTTTTTCCAGATGAAAATTTCAGTTATTCTGAAAGTTAGCTATGCACTTCAAAATGCTGGACTGCAAGACACTATTTGAAACTCTGATAGTTTTTTTTAGCATAATATTGCTTGCTTATATATGTGTCATGTACTTTGCATTAGCATCTTAATAGTTGCTATAAATACAGTTGCTATAAAAAAATAGTTGCTATAAATCAGAGCTGGAGGTGCAGGTAACATCATGTAAAAGCAACATGCATGGTGCCATGACAGTGAGGAATACTTGGTCAAGGATGCATGTGAATTTCATTGCTACCAATGTGCAAGTAAAAATTGATTAGGGGGGCAGATCTGTGGGCTTGTGTTCTTTTGCAGTGTTCCTGAAACTTATCTAGCCTAAGCTATATTCCCAGGTTTGTCTCTTGCTGATGCTGTCATGACAGACTCAGACACATCATAGCTGCTCTGACTAAGTAGCAGAAGGGCAAAGTTTCCACCACTGAAACTGCTCTTACTGCACAAAGCTAGACAGAGTGATGGGAGTTAATCTCTGAAACACGAACGGACAGGACTGGCTTGTCATAATACAAAGCTATCAAATCACAGCTCTGTTAAACTCGTCAATGTTTTATCATGAACAGCTGTCAAACTCTTATAATTTCATGATTAATGCATTGCAGAGTGGTTTCCTCCCTCACGCTGTTGCCTGTAGCAATTTTTTTAATGGAGCTGGTCTTGGTCATATTTATTGAAAACGAGCTACAATTCTGCATGTGCCTGTGTATAAATGTATGCAAAAGCACAAAAAAGAGGAAATAATTCTCAGACCTAGCTCCATGCATGGGAGGAGACTGCCCCACACAGCCTGCCTTCCATCATGCCCCTTGGATGGCAAAGAAGGAGGGCTGTGAGCGTTGTTAGAAACATGTTAAACTCCGTAGGCACAACTCCTTTTCTCCCCGTGGTAACATCTGTGAATAGTGCAGTTAGGAATCCTTCAACATCATCTACTCCTGAGGAAAAACGTAATGAAAGAGAGCTATTGTTGACTTGTATACAGCCAAATTTGGGGAGAATTTAAATAATAATAAAGTCTCTTTCATAGTGTTTCCGCATGAAGAAAAAGGTGCGAGTCTTCTGCTTTTTCAGGAAATGTCTGGGCCTGCCCACACGAAGAAAAAGGTGTGGGTCTTCTGCTTTTTCAGGAAATATCTGGGGCTGCCCATGCAGCGTTAAAAAAGTCATGCTGGACTTGAACCAAACTAGGTGAAATGAGATGGTCACTACATTTCTTACAACTCCGGCCACCAAGAAACTTGTAGGCTGGGCCCGAGAGCTCCCCGCTGTCCCTCCCAGGGCAATCTGGGAGCCAGCGACTCAAGGTGTGTGAAAAGTCCCTGGACACTTCATTTGAACTGAAATTAATTCTGTTGAAAATTACTGCTAAGCAACAGGTATTACAGGCTGTAACAACCACCGAGCCATTCTTTGCCATAGTGGATTCCTGCCAGAACAGGATTTCCATCTCTTGCAAGATATTTCACATCAGTCTTGAGGTCTGGGACTCCTTGGACTCGCAGCTCTATGGATTTGCTTGTTTAAGACTATTCATGTTTGCTTTAAGTTTTTAAGAAATAATAATGGTTGTGAAAACCTTTGAAGAAAAGAAAACTACTGCTGGAGTCTGTTTCTTTTGGATTTTCTAAGAAGGTTTCCAAGGAGGGCACCTTCATGACAATATAATTAAGCAATGAGACATGACAGCTAGTTGTTTCAGGGTTATTATTGTATGCCTAAGGTGGCATTGCAGGCATGAGGTTGAAGGGCGAGTGGCTTTAATCACCCATGAAGTGCAATAATCCCTTTGATATGCACTGTCTGGAGAGACTTACCAAAAAGGAATTTATGAACAATATTAAGAGGAACAGACGAACTGGTGAATGCACAAGGTGTGAATATTAATGTGGTTATAACATCACTGACAGACACTCAAAAAGGCTTATTTGTGTCAAGTTTTCCTCATTAAAGACACCCCAAAGGAGTTATTTTTAACAAGCAAAATATTGCAAAGACTTCTTTGTGGTTTTGCTTTTTTCCTACTTAAATATTTGTCTTCTATACTTTAAGCATAGATCCTATGGATATTAACATGGATAAGTTCATCCCTGCAGTACAGATGGATGAAAATGCTGATGGCATGTGATAACATAGTGCCTGTCCATAGCAGGCAAGTCTTCCACAAAACCCATTATTTGGGAATTCACAATCCTAGCTCATTTCAATACCCTCATGTGGCACTCTGCTCTCAAGGAATGCAGTTCCTCCGAAGGAGAGAGTTCCTTCCTACAGCATGTGAAGATCAGTGGTGTGGTTTCCACATCTGTTTCAGCTCGTAGAGCTGGGAATTGAACTGTATTCCTCAATGGCCGTGCAGAAGTAGATGCCAAATTGCCAAGCTACTTCATCAACCTAGTAAAATATTTTGATTGGTTTTAAAGGAAGGACATAAAACATGGATATTTTCATATGAAATGGGTTATGGAAAGACAAAATTTTTTAAAAAAACATAATTGTGTGAATTTTTTAAATGCAAAGCTTTGTGTTAATGTGTCACTAAGTGGAGAAATCTGGTGCCAACATAAATGTTGGTAATACGTTCATCATATTTACAGGTCTGGAAATGTTTGCTTTTCCTTGGCCTCCTTTATGTATATTAATACATTAAAATAATCATCAAAATGTAAATATGAGAGTTAAAATATCTTCTTCATCCCAAAATTGCTCTAAGCTGTATAGAAAACAGTATTTTGCTGAATTGGCCCTTGTTTGAACTTAGGTTTGCATATTTTGTGCCTAGAAAAGGCTCTGCCCTTTATTTGAAGTCAGTTTTGAGTGTGTAATTACCATGCTCCAATTTCCATTTGAACAATCAGGGTTGTCCTGTCAGTCCTGTTTGAGTACACATGGGTTGAACAATTAAAAACTTCCTGTTGTGGGTGGAGGGGGGGTTCTAGGGATTTTGTTTCATTAAAGAAGAGGGATAAAAATTGTAAACCTGAAAATGAAAACTGATGAGAATTGGACTTGTAATTTATTTTGTTTTTCCAGAAGATTTATGGAACTGCAGCATAGCAGAGCTGTTGTCAGTGATTCCCTAAAAAAGAAAAAAGTATTAGTACTAAACAAAATGTATCCTTCGAACAATACTTGAAGAATTAGTCTTTTAAAAATTGCCACGATTCCTCTAAAGAAAGGGTTGAAAAGAAATCTGCTAAAGTGTCCCTAGAGACAGGATAGTCCAGTTTTGAAAAAAGTCATTGTTATGCTAGTAATAGGATATGTCTTAAGCTTGCTCTTAAGTCTTATTTTCTTTACTGCAGGTTGAGAAAGTTTCTCTCCATGCAGTTGTTCTGGAAAGGAATGGCAAAGCTGTGCAAGGCTTTGCAACAGAAAAACCCCTCTTCCTGTAAAGACGAGACCCTGCCAAAATAAATAGAGACATCAGCAAATTGCACAGATGGTAATTTCTTTTATACACATGTATGTATTATATATAATATGAATATGAATATATAGTGGGTGTGGATATGTGTATTTACATACATTTGCATAGGTATCAATATTTTAAAGAATATAGGTTCTGGAGCCTGTATTAATCAATGCAAGCTTTCCTGGAAACTGAGCTCTCAGCACAACCCAGCCTGCTCACAAGTTCAGCTTGCAGAATCCTGAGATGGGGGGTTACTGTGCTGGGATGCAAAAGCTAATTTCTTAATCATGATTAGGTTACCAAAAGCAATGCAAGCTCTCGATGCCTGGAACAGCCAGATGAAAATGGCATGGTCTGGTGATTAGAAGGTTTTAGTAGGAAATAATACTTTTCTTGTCACTGGGCTGCGCTGGCGGAATGAGCGCAGCAGCTGGAACACATATGCAGAGTGTTTACTGGAGCGACTCTTACACTTTCAGACAGAAGGAAATCCTGTGCAGGATTGGAAAGCGCAGAGAGCTGTCACCAGGGAATAGGCTGTCTGTGTGCCTCCATGAAATAAAAGCTGTGTGGACCACAGACTCTGCAGTGGGCACTTCCTGCCCCCTTCACTGCAGCAGCTCAAGATTGCTTTTTCTTTCTGCCTTTTTTTTTTTTTTTTCCAATTTTGCTGGAAGATATCAAATTTACCAGCATTATCAGCAGAAACGCCGATGAAGCTCAGGATTTACTTTGTATCAAACTTCAAAAATCTGTTTAAGGGTGGGGGTTTTGTTGGTTTTTGTTGTTGTTATTTGGCAAAAGGAGAACCTGCAAATTTGGCCATTGCTCAGGTTGCACAGTTTAGGCTAAAAAGACATCTGATATTACTTGAGGTGTTTTTTTCAAATTTTTTTTCTTTTTCTCAAAGCTGTGTAGGTTTCTAACTAGTATGAATGCATTTAAAGCAGTAGCAAACCCTGGCACCCAAGGGCTGATAACACAAGGAATGTTTCATTGTTTGCTGATCTTATAGCAATGACCAGTATCTGCTAATGAATAAGAAAATGCATTCATTATCCAAAAAATTTTAAAGATCCTAAATTAATGATGTGTTTATGTGACAGATTTGTAGGAAGGATTTCAAATATAATCACCATCAATCTGGCTACAGCCAAAATAAATTTTATGAAAAGTAAAACAAATTGTTGCACAGACAAAGTAGGCCTTCAGGGGCCCACGCAATAATCTGTGTTTTCTTATTTATCTGTGTATAATATTTCTGTTCATATCTTGTCCAGATAGAATCTCAATATATATAACATTGCTGTTAAAGCTTAGAAGAGTCAACACACGCCACTACCCAAAGGGGAGGAAAGAAAAACATAAAAGACAGAAATACACACTTAAAATGTTTCTTTCCAAAGAGCAAGCCATGCCCAGGTACCTGTGTCAGATATGATGCAGTTGTAAAGGTGAGCATTAAAGCTTTAATTCGAGCATGGTGGCATTTCGACCTGTGACTAGGTTGGGGTGTATGCTCTGGAAAGCACAGATGCTGCTGTCACCACTGATAAAATTATGGCAAGGTTCAAACTTTTGGTGAAGCTCCTGCGTATGTTCTGTCTTTTACTGAACGGAAACGTCAGATTTAATCAGATGAAAAGGAGAGGTGGGGCCCCAGTTTCGGAAGCACGGGCGCGGCGCTGATCCAGGAGCAGTGGCCTGTAGCCCCAGCCCACACCATCTGCTCTGGCCTGGGCTCGGTGACACGCAATGGGCGGGGGAAGCCGTGCTGGTGTCCGGGTGATGGTGATCCAGCTTGGAAATGCTGCTTTGGGCCGAGGTGCTGAAGGCTACCGAGCACAGCAGCTGACTCCCCGTGGACATGCTCCATTAATCAGCATCATTGACAAGGAAAGGCTTAAGTTCCTATTTGCACGTTCCAGTGAAAAAGCATCAATAATTTTTAATTGTTTTAACACTGTTCTGCAAATATGTTTTAAGGATATTTTTGCCTGATAAAGGGCTTTTTGGGTTGCTGAAGGCATGTCACCATCTTTCATTCACAAGTTCAAATGTATTACATACAGCTGCCAAAAAGATCTGCTTTTGCATCCTTGTCCAGCTTTCCTGCTCTTGTTATTGGTTTATAGTCAGTGTAATGGGAGTATGTGGCTGTCATTCAAACAGATGAAAACCTTTGGCATTGAAAAGATATCAAGGGGTCCCTGTTTTTTAAAGGAAATATACCCCTTTCTACTATTGCATGATTTCTTGATCAGATAAATCCCATCTTGTGCTAACGTTTAAATTAAATGCACTGCTTTCTGACCCAACAATAACAAAAGCAAACCCACTCATTGCCAAGTATCATAAGCTCTTAAAATACATTCAGACAGTGCGATGATATTAGTAGGGAAGCAGATATCAGGTTTTGTCTGACAAAGCAAACCACACAATGGAACATGAGAAGTACTGTGCTTACTGACTTCAGGATAAAATGAAAGACAGAAGCCCTATCAAAAATTATACTAATAATCTAATACTGTACATTTATTTGGAGACTTGGCCTGGAATATCTCAAAGATGCTTCACAGAGAAAGACATTTTAATCTTATCTCTCCATCTAGGTGACCGAGTAAAGAGGTTAAACAATTTGAACTCTGATTTCAGAAAAAGCATTTTCCAAGGTGTGTTTGGCAAAGACTCTTTGAGAAACTAGGTTGTATTGCAGCAAAAAAAAATACAGCAGTAGACTGGGTAATCACTAAACCTCACCAGAATTTAGTAAATTGGACAAAGATTCACTGTGTTCTTGCCTGTGTTTTGAAGTCTCCTATTAAGGATCTCTACTAGCAGTATTTAAGGGTAGAAGGAGGTACTGGGGTGGACTTTTGGTCTTACTTACTGTGGCTGTTCATAGCAGAGTTGGGAATAAATCTTGGCTTGCACTTTGCTTTCTTCAAGCCTGTAGTCATCATGGATAAATGTGCATCCACAACCCATAATCTGCTAACATATTGATAATTCTTTCTTTTCACAGCTAGTGGGAAAATGGTTCAGGCGTTATAATACAGTTGATAGGAAGGCTGAGTTTCCTAACTTATGTGTTACTATTCATACATATGTATACATGTAGATCATACCTGCTCTGAGAGGGGAGATAACTGAGTTCAATGTTTTAACCAAAAGAATGAACTGTGGAAACAATATCATTCCAGCTCTGGTAGATGCATGGTGATTTCCAACAGCAGAGTTCAGCTGCATCAGCAGTTTCTCTGGCCATATCTACTGTCTTGGAGGGTGTTCTACACCGGAGGGGCACCTGGTTCTTTCTGGATCTCAGTAAGAAAGACACATCTAGAAATAACATAATTACATTTCTTAGATAATAATAAGATAGAACTAGGAAAAGAAATTTAGATAGTGAGTAAATCTTACATCCCTTTGGATGCCAGGAATCCTGCTTCTTTCCCGTATCAGATGAATCCTGGGTAAACAGGCCCAGGACAATGCCCACAATTCTCCTTGTGGAGAGACTAAACTTCCCTTCCATACCATGGTGCCTTTTATTCAGCATAAGAAACAAAACCATATTGCCCGTCTTGACAGGTAAAAGTGTTATTTATTTCTTTCTCTCTGTCCTCCAGAGCATATCCAGCTGCATGTATCCAGGAATGATGATTAGGAGCAGTGCGTGTTTGGGCTGGTGCAGCACGTCTGGCCCTGCCACATCCATTGCCACAGCACTTTGTCCTGCTAGCAGAAGGGTGACTCGGTCTAGTATGGCTGGAATGGCTTTCCCAAGATCACCAGGCTCCCCAAAGGCACTATGTTCAGCAAGGCTCTCAATGCAGAAGGAAACTTCCTGACCATAGAACTCCAAAGAAGTTTCTCACTGATACAGCAGGTTTTGCTTTTCTTCCCTTTGCCTGCTGATGTTCATAGCAATTTCCATAGTAATCTTCATTTGCATGGAGAATACACAGGGGCTGATTGAGTGATGATCCTTTGTTTTATCCTGGGCATATTTTGTTCTTCTTTTCTTTTTAAAAACCTGATGTATCACCAGACCTTCGTACATGGCCAGAGAGCCTTCTAATGGAAGGCAAACTAGTCTTGACTGCTGTGTTAAATTTGTAAGGTTATGCAATACTATGTATTTTGGACATCCATAGCTGCCTGCTTCCTTCTGGCTTTCTTGTAGGCTTATTGATAATAATTATTTTATAATCCAACTTAAAAAAAAAAAAAAAGCTTGAGTATTGGTACATTCTTTGTAATTGCATGGCCATGATAGATTTCGAACCAAACTCCTGGAAATAATGGAAGAATCACAGACAGCTTAAATACCAAGGAATGGCTGGTTCAGCTTTTGTTGGTAGTATGAAGGACATTGGTAAAGAGAGTAAGTTTATTTGTATACTAGAAAGCCATCTAGC
Organism: Cnemophilus loriae; assembly: GCA_013397755.1. Classification (NCBI taxonomy): domain Eukaryota; kingdom Metazoa; phylum Chordata; class Aves; order Passeriformes; family Corvidae; genus Cnemophilus; species Cnemophilus loriae. Next base: position 3,544,225 of record VZTF01001657.1, read on the forward strand.
ACAGGAGGTTTATTTCTTACTGAGGAGTTAAGGAATTCTTTGTACAGAAGCCAATGTCTTCCTCAAAGAGTTGAGCTCATCTGTCTGATATCTTCCATGCATTATCAAGCTGTTGTCTTCAACTGTTTTGATGAAAATCTGCAAAAAGTGTGCTCCTGGGAGTGTTGAGGATTCAGTTAAGAGAATAAAACTCGGATGCCCAAGAATTTATCATGGAAACAGACCCTAGAACGAATTTCACTCTTAGCGTAACTGCAGCTGTCACCTGATAAAAGAAATAGAAAGCTTTGTGGGAAATTTGTCCTTGTGCCTTGTTTGAGTTCTTTCTGTTAATGAGCAAGCTTAAGTGCTACGGCTATTATGAAAACAGGAATTAAAACACAGGTTGTGTAAATACGTTGCATTTGAAAATTTGTGTAAATTTGATTTGCTGTCAGTGATTAAGTGGTCTCACTGCTTGATGTCCACCAACTGTGAACAGAACCAGCCAAGGGTTTGCTTTTGAGCTATAACAAGTTAAAATGTATAATATTATTTTGATAATGCAGAAATGAGATATTTGTGTACATACTGTTTCTGAAACAGGATAGAATACAGTAGGTGCTGCTGACAGAGTGTGACCCTACCTCCACAACAGAGTGCTGTGCTGCAGAGGCAAAGCAGGAAGTCAGATATGGTGGTACGGTGTTCTGGACAAGAGAGTTCAGTGCACATAGATTATGGGGACATCATCTGCTTGACAGTGTTCACACTTACTCTAGGAAGTAAGTTGTGGCACCCCTGAGCTTTGCTCTTAGGATTGACAATCTCTGGCCAAAGTGTAAATCCCAGCCATTTGCTATGTGTCACTGGTTAAAGTTTACCAAGTGTTCAGCCTGCTTGCATTTCAAACACAAGTGTCAGCTTCCATGTTAGATCCTTTATGCTTCTGTGCATCTCTGGTCAGTGATAGGTTGTTCTCAATAATAAAAGAGAACTATTTCCACCGTGCTAACTTTTGCAAGCAATGCATCTTCAGCATCCTGTTTATTTTTAAATTCAACCATGGAAGGGATTCTTCTGCCCCTGTGGTTCAATTCATGGCTGTTCAATGAGTTAAAGGAAAGCATTTACCTTCTCAAAGGAGCTTTTGTGTTGATACTTTTATGGAGTAGATGGCAGTTTTGGAGGATCACAGTGGAAGGCTCTGCCTAAAGGAAATCCAGCATATTTTCCGGATCATCGTCAGAATTCTTCTTCAAACATCCATAAGACTGGTAAAAGAAAATAGGAATAGGAATACACAGGACTAATTAAGAAGAGGGGGAGGCACTTGTTTGATATCTAATTTTGTTGAGCTGAGATACAGGTAAGAATTAGTGGCCTTTTACATGGTTACTTTAGAATAATAATTTCTTTTTAGTTATGCCTAATGAGTAAGGAGAAAAACTTTTAGGGGAAGCTGTAAATCAGAATCTAAATAGAAAGTAATTTTACACAGTGAATGATACACTAATCAATATGAAGTTTCAATTCTGATATTAGAATTAATGAGCTCTGCCTTTTCTTCTTGGTAGGTATTTCAGGCCTGCCAAAGAGTTAAATGGCAAAAGTAATTTCATTTTTATCAGCTCAGTTGCTTCTTTTTTTAGCCTTTTACAATATCCAGCTTATTTTGGTGGAAATACTAGTAGTTCTTTCATTAAATTTGTAAGGAAAAAATTGCAGAACACTTTTTCATAGCCATGATTTTTGATGTATGGTTCCAGATGTAAAGAAGCTGTATTGTGTGTTCTGAGGTTTTCCTATTCAGCATTTCTGAAATTTCAGAAATGAACACTAAGTAGGTCTAAAAGATACAGTATGGGGTGCATGAGAGATGTTTTTGACACAATAGGGTCAGAGAAGTTAAAGACACGTTCTTTGTTGGCAATTTTGGCAGAAATACTGAAACACAATGTGGGAACTGCAAACCTTATGACATTCGGTAAAATGTGAAAAGCTTCATGTCTGTAATATACGACTTGATGTCACGTATATGAGTTGGTAGCTTTTGCACAATATATAATGAATCTCACTTCTTTTTCGTCTGAAGTTTGAAAAGATTTTCCCAGTTTAAATAACTCATGGTTGAAGTGCAGTATGAATTTAAAACTCCCTATTGTCCCAGTGTAAAAAAGTTCATTTCATGACGTGGCAAATAATTTGGTCTGTATTCTTACCTCAATGGGTCCTTATGAAATTGTAAACCGTTTTGAGAAACCTTTGCTATCTAAATGAAGGTGTATAAAGAGTGGCATGTATAAAAATGAGAAACCAATTTCCTAGCTATGTCACCGGAACTTGAAGTTCTGTTATAGTCTCCCATTACTTCGCTGTGTCTTTTATTTGCTGCTCTTGTGTGGGCTGCAATAAATATAACACAACTAGACCTTTCTGCTTTTGTCGGCTGAGCTCCCCTGGTTTCCACTGTTGGAATGTAGCATTGTGTTTTGGGAAGCAGCACCGGCTTTTCAGAGCCATTTCAGAAAAAGGTCTGTAAACCTTTTCTTCGTAATTTTGTTCATACTGTATTCAACTGTATTTGCACTGAGGGAAGTGGGAAGCTCCAGCACACTGGGTACATTGTACTGGAGATGCCCCTTTGACTGGGAGAGGGACCATCTGCGTGACAGCAGGGAAGGAAAACAGGCAGGGCAGTGGAGACACCTAAAAGCAGCTGTACTGGATCCAGCCAAAGACTTGTGTTCTGAATCAGGCAAATCCAGAGATCATTCACCTGTGATATGTACCATAGTGCCATTGCAGGAACATGACAGCAAAACAGTCTGAAGCCTGGCTAGAGGAGCGGCCATTAGTGCCACAAAGTCCACTGGGGCACCTGACATATGATGAGGGAGCTGGAACTGTTCAGCCTGGAGAAGGCTCAGGGGCTCTTATCAATGTGTATGGGAGAGTTAAAAAGGTGGAACCAGATTCTTCTCAGTAGTGCCCAGTGAGGACAAGAAGCCATGGGCACAAGTTGAAACACGGGAAAATCCATTGAAACATAAGGAAATGCTCTTGTCCTGTGACAGTGACCAAACACTGGACACTGGAATGGCTCCCACTGAGAGGTTGTGGAGGCTTCATCCTTGGAGGCATTCAACACTGAGCTGGCTGTAGCCCTGTTTAGAGCAGGGGGCTGAACTAGATGATTTCCTGAGCTGCCTTCCAACCTCAACAGTCCTTGAAAGCTGCATGTAGATGTGCCAGGAATTTAAGCGTATGCTAATTTGGGTGCCACCAGTGCCTACAATTCTTATCTTTGTTTTTCCACTCTTCTTTTTGGTGCTTCCAGGTGCAGACATACCTCTTCCTTTTCCATTCATGCAGTCTTAGCATTTCTATTACAAATTTCTGCACCCCAGCAGTCTTTACCGTACTCTCATGGACCTTCATGACTAAAGTCTGTATCCATGGATTTAATAAGCCTAGGTGAACTTCTATTTTCTCTTATTAATTTGTCAAATTGTTTGTTGAACATATTTATAGTTGGAGGTTTTTTTCTTCCACAGCATTGGATGGCAATTAATGTATGATAAATCCCATGGGGGATAAGTTCTTCCTTTTATTTGCTTTATAGCCGCTGCCTGGGAGTTTGCTTTGGCATCCCCTGGATCTAGTGTCAGAAGAAATAACAAATAATGGGCCAATATGAACCTTTGTATTCCAGTCATGGTTTGAAGACTCTAGCATATCTTCCATCAGTCATTTCTTTTCCAAAATGAGGTCCATTTCCTCTCTTCCCTTCCAGAAGTCACTCCATACTGCTGACCATCCTTCTTGCTTTTCTCTGTTCTATTCCTGCTCTGCCACATGATTTTTGAGATGTAGGAAGTAAAGGTGTGCACAACACAGGTAGGCTGAGGTGCTGAACCATGGCATAATATTGTGTTTGTGTGTTTTGTTTGTATTTTTTCTCTATTACTTTCCTAATAACTCCTAAAATTCTATTTTCTTCACATGCTTTTACTGAGCAGCACTGTCCAACGGACATATCCACAAAAGCTCCAGAATATCTTTCCTGTGTTGTGGTGAGTACTTAAACCCCATAAATGTAGCATTTTTTCTCTTCTGCTTGGATTTGTTTGCACTTATTAATATTGAATATTAGCTGTAAATTTATTTCCCAATTCTTTTGCAATCCTTTTGCATATCCTTTGAATTCGATATCATCACTGAACTTGATAACTTCATTATTTTCTTCCTTTTGCAAATCACAGAAACATGGAATCATAGAATGGGTTGGGTTGGTTAGAGTTCATCTATTTCCAGCCCCCTGCCATGGACAGGGACACCTTTCACTAGACCGGGTTGCTCAGAACCCCATCCAGCTTGGCCTTGAACACTTCCAGGGGTGGGATATCCACAGCTTCTCTCTGGGCAACCTGTTCCAGTGCATCACCACCCTCACAAGTAAAGAATTTCTTCCTAATATCTAATCTGAATCTACTCTCCTGTATCTTAAGGCTATTACTCCTTGTCCTATCACTACACGCCCTTGCTATTCTCCAGATTTCTTGCAGACCCCTTTTCAGTACTGGCAGGTGCTATAAGAAGCATCTGAAGCCTTGTCTTCCCTAGGCTGAACAACCTCTTATCCCCAAATCTTTCATCCCGTCTTCAATAGGAGAGGTGCTCCAGCCCTCTGATCATCTTCATGGTCGTCTTCTGAACTTGTTCAAAGAGTCAATGCCTTTTTTGTGTTGGATGTCCCAGGCCTGGGTGTAGCACTCCAGGTGGGGTCCAACCAGAGCAGAGTAGAGGGGCAGAATCATCTCCCTTGACTTGCTGGTTACACTGCTTTGGATGTTACCCTGGATACTGTCGGCTTTCTGAGATGCAAGTGTACATTTGCTGGGTCATGTCGAGCTTCTCATCCACAGACATCTCCAAGTACTTTTCCCCAGGACTGGTCTAGATCCTTTCTCCACCCAACCTGTACTTGTAGTTGGGATTGCCCCAACCCAGGTGCAAGACCTTGCACTTGGTTTTGTTGAACTTCATGAGGTTCACACAGGCTGATGTCTCAAATCTGTCAAGGACTCTCTGGATGGCATCTCTTCCCTGCAGCACATCAACCACACCACACAGCTTGGTGTTGTTGGCAAACTTGCTGAGGGTGCATTCAACCCCACTGTCCATGTCATCAACACAGATGATAAAAAGTGCCCGTCCCAATACTGAGTCCCGAGGAACACCACTAGTCACTGCTTTCCACTTGGACAGTGAGCTGTTGGCCACAGCTCTTTGAGTGGGACCATCATTTTTGTAGGTAATTTGGATACCACGGTTTTCAGCTCATTCATTCTTTCAAAGAATCTGAACAGATCTGTTCTGCGTTTCATCCCTATGCTGAGGGCACCTAGATTGACATCCCGGATTAACCCTATACATATACAGCTGGGATCCCAAATTGCTTCCTGTCAAGTTGCCAATAAGCAAGTCAGGCTTCCTGATTTGTACTTTCCTAAATTTCTCATAAGCCTAGTCTGAAAAGCAGTCTCATGTTTGCCATCTTCCCTTGCTATGGTACTGTCAGATGTTCAGACTGTAAATTGTACCAGCTAGTAGTTTGAGAATTTCATACATGAATTTCCTTAGGACTCCTGGGCAAATGTCACCTGCTCCAGCCAATTTGTCATTGTTTTAGTGATCTATTTTAAGAACTTTACTCCTGACTTTTCAGTTTGAGACAGTTCTTCTAACTCATTCTGCTGAAAAGAAAGAATCTTCTCTAAGTTTCTCTATAATGAATCACAGGTAAGTAGTTTTTTTGCCTAACTGTACTTCTGGAAGTGCTCCTATTAGACTGTGATCATCTATCAGCCCTGAAGGCTCTCTGGCAGGCTTTCTGCTTGTGATGTTTTAGAAATAGATTCTTATTGTTAATTTTTACTGCTTTAGAAAGTTCTTTCTCAAAGTCACATTTGTGCTTTCTTACTCTGGTTTTACTTTGGACATGCCTTAATCTAACCATTTAATGGTTTTCTCCATTGTGTACAAACTGCATGTTTTGAAGCATGCCTTCTTGTTTCTAATACTCCTCTTTACTCTGTTATTTTTTGATCTCAGTTTCTTCAAAATCTGCAGCCAACCATGTATTTTTACCAAAACACCTCTCTACCACTTGTTAGTAATTTTGTTGATTCTTTTTACTTCTTTCTGTCTAACTTACCAATTAATTGTTCTTGGTTGAGGTTCTCAGGTTTTATATCTTAAGTCCCCCAAGTAGATAGATTGTGAATACATCATAGTCAAGATTTTCAAAGGTAACATTTTGAATCTCTTCTGGACTGAGAAATTAATCAACCAACAGTTTCTCTTTTTTTGGAGGTTCTCTGATCAGTTGCTCCAAGAATACAGTCACTGCAGGAAACAGCACTTGTCCCTGTATCTGAGACCATCAAATTGCCTCACTCCTTTGTGCTTTCTGTCGCTCCAGTGGCTCTGATCTCACTCAGCATGTCTCCACTGACAGGTTGATATTGTTGTCATCCTGTCTTTTCTCAAGTGCCAAGAGACCCTTAACCCCTTGCTGTCAGCATTTAAATCCAGACACCCTAGACCAGTCCTTGCACTGTTAGACTTCTACCATTTGCACGGAAAAAAGTATTTACTTGTGGTCTTCTTGTCTATTTTGCATAAATGGGACTTTATTATTGAAATGTTATTGAAAAGTCATTGTTTTCTATTAGAATCTTGGTGATATCAGACCTAAATTATGTTTTTTTCAAAGGATAGACAGCTTTTATTGCTTTCCCAGGAGAGGATGAGTCATTCCAATCTTTGTGCTCTTTCCACAGCCTTTCATTTTAAAACTCCCCTGACACTCTTCTAACTTTACATGCCTACAGTGTGACTTTTTTTGATGTAGACAAGAGATTCTTTCCTCTGTAGGCCTATTTCAAAAGTGTCTTTGGTTGCTAATTGTTCCTCTTTCCTAATTAGTCCCTGTTCCCTTGTCAGAGAGAGAGAGCAGTTAAACAAACTGCTAATTTAAAGAGCATTTGAATAATTATGTACCAGTTGCCGAGGTTAATGTACATCCTCTGGTAAACAAACATCTGTTGCAACAGTGGAGTGGAATCTGGTCTCTCCTGGAGTGGAAAAGGTTGTACCAGAGCTCGAATTAGAGCTATCAGCCTGAATTAGTCATGTTGCTTGCAGCACAACTGGTTTGTTCAGAGATATCTCTGTTATCCCCACAGGACAATGCACTGGTTTATGTAACCACATCATGAATTCCTCAGAGAGTACACGAGTAAAGACAGATATCCGAAATGGGGTTCACAGCCACCAGTAGTTCTCAGTTCTACAAGTACTCTCCAAGCAGGAAGTAATTGAAGTCCAACAACAGAAAATGCAGAGAAGATACTGAGATTAGAAAACATGTTTCTCAGTAGGCAATATCTATTTAATTCAAAGCTGGTAGATGATGCCTCTGTGGGACCATGATTCGCAATTCAGAAAACTCCTGTGGGGTTTGTTACCCAAGACCATCTGTTAAATGTCTTAGATGTAGCAAAAGCCCTTGACATGAGATCAAGGATGTAGAAATGGAACAGTCATTTTGATTATATATACACTTGCAGGATATCCCAAAGGCTTACAAAATAACTTATTATTACACAGCACTACAAGAACTTCATACATGCATTGACTTCTTTTTGATGTTGACAAGTTTCCCGTGTGATGAGAAATTTGAGTGACGTCATAGGTGAATCTGCTCCTAGGCAATTTCAGAGGAAGTATCCCAGGCCCATTAATGAAGACAGAACCATGGACATCTTTTTTATTATTTGTGTAAATATCAGTTCATATTGCAGTCAGTGTAGATGTGAAGATTTGGCCTGTTCTTTCAAATTCTGAAGTATCTAACTCAATTTTGCATTAGTAGAAAAGACTGAAAATTGTATATGAAACCTATCTGCAAAATGTTGATCCATTTGAAACTGTTGATGAAGACAAAAGACACTTTCCTGGCTGAAAATGTAACTGTATGTCTTCACCTTAGGTACTCCTCCTGGAGGTAGATACAATTCCTTAAACTTGGTATCTCACTGACTATTCCAGTAAGTAATGAAGACTGAACAAGATGAAAAGATTTGGGAATATAATTTGTTATTCTAGGGCCTACATATCCAGTAAATGTCCAAAACCATCTGTAAAATATTTTTGGAGTGAATGAGCAAAATGTCACTGAATGTTGCAGTGAAGGAGAAAATGAGAGTTCATTTCCAGGCTCAACCTGGCTTGCTGCTTCCTTGTAATAAGAGACCATTTCAACACAGGCAGCTTATAAATAAAGTCTTCTCATTGAATGTGGAAAATATTGCACACGTTGTGTAATGTATATGTTAAATAAAAAAGTCTCTCTTGTTGGATTGGCAGCTTGAGACTGCTCCATTAGCTCAACAGCAGAATTGTGGGCCCCTTGGCCCTATCCCATCAACCCTAGCTTGGCTTGGGAAGTTAATTTTGAATTTGGCATGGGCACAAATTTATTTAAGGCAATGTTTGTTAGGTTCTAGCTGGCGGATGGAAAATATTGTATTTGATGCCCAAATTGTGACCTCCTGTGTAGAACTTCAGCAATGACTTAAAACTAAGAATAGGAGAAAATGTAAAGTGTAGACATAGATGTACTTCAGCGTTTCCAGCTACTATGGTTTCAGCCAGCTAAAACACTCAACAGCAGAGCCCACTAGATGAAATCCTAGTCCTATAAGTTCCTGTGTGACTGGGCCTTAAAATTCCTTATCAGGAAAAGGACTTTGAACTGAATTTACTAAACAATAGGGGTTAATAGAATAAGATTTTGCTGGATCTAAGTTGCTCCAAATTAATTTCTATTTCCCCTTCAATCAGAGTTGGCTGTCAGGTACTTTCAAGGACTTTTATTTGACCATGTGCAATTTTATCTTCCCTTTTCTTAAAAAGAAATTGACGGTGTTTCTGCACTACTAGCTCTATCTACCCTTCAGCAATTTTGCCCTCTTGCCTAGCTCTTTATTTTGTAGATGACTAATATTGTCTCTCCTCATCTTTCTCACCCTCATTTTGCTTCCAGCTCTCATAAACACTGTCATTGCCTTGGTTTCCGTGGCCCACATAGCCTTTGACCAGACTAACAGTGTTACAGAACCACGATACCGTTGCTGAGGAAGCAAAGGAACTTTAATAACAAGATCGTTTTATGAGAGAAGGTAATCTTTCTGGGAAAGAACAAATAAACTTGCTCTTTGTTTTGAAATTTCTTCCGTTTATTTTCAGCTAAATCCTGTATTTTTCCCATGTTGTTAATGTTTTCAGGTGCCTTTCTTTTTTTTTTTATGGTTGCTACGACCTTAACATTCATCAAAGCTGAGTAGCTAAAATTGATTCAGTTTAGACATAGCAATAGAGTGAGTCATGTCAGTAAACTTGCTCAAGCATTTACTGAAGTCTGGAGCCTCATATGTGCTTGCAGTACACACATGCTTGAGAGGAGCCTTGCTTAATGGCTGCCCTAACAAGGACATTCTTTGGGTCCCTTTCCACTTGTGACTTATTCTAGCTACCGCTGAGCACTTGTGGCTTTGCTCTGACTTGTGACGTTTTGGCACCTACAGCGACTTGGTGAAAGAGCCCAAGGGTAGAGCTTAGTTTGGGAAGGAGGAAATAAGAGCAACACTCCCAAGTTACCCTTTGTGCCCTTGAAGCAGGAATCGAGTTGGAGAAAAATATAGCTAGCATTCTGGCAGGTAGGTCAGACAAATAAATATAGTGACACTTTCTTGAAAGAAATGCAAGTCATACGGGCTGTATGGGTTCCCCGTGAGAAGCCACATTTGTTTGTTATGATGTCAAAGATAAAGATGCCGAACTTGGATTGTATCATGCATTAATCCAGCATGTGAGTCCTGTTTTTTTAGACAATTAAGAAAAAGACGTGCTTAGAAATCATATTTATTTAGCTAAAATCCTGTTAACTTGTTTCAGGGTGAAATCAGCTATAGCTCTTTGCCTTCAAACAAACAGAAGACAGCCTGGATCATTTGAATATTATATGACTGAAACTTTTAAAGGTTATTTATGTCTGTGCTATGGTTGCTACAAATGACTCTTGCTCAAATATACTGTCAAAAGATTCAAGAACATAGAAAGTATTTTCGAGTACTGCAGAGGCACAGATGGGGTAGTTGTTCTGGAAAGTATGTATCTGAATTTCATTAATCTTATTCATTCAACCATACTTTTCTAGGAAAAAACACACTGCCACTGAGTGCCCAGTTTTTTTGAGCTCAGTTATCCTGACTACATGTACAAAGAGCTACAAACAGACTACAAGTCAGCTCTAGCAATATCTTTAATTTGGTGGTCAGCAAATTATAGGAAATGCTCTTCCACTAATCTTGCCAATACATTTCCACAAACTTTCTCCCAGTAACCACATTACTTGTGCCACTCAAATCACTGTAGTTCCTTGAGCTGCATTTCCAAGTGGCTGACTGGTGGCTGTTGAAGAATGTCTTGAATGTAGATGGGTGGGTGTCAACAATGTGACTGATTCTCGGTGGCAGAAAGTCCATGTGCAGTGCTTGAACCTAAAGATGTGCATAAATACGCCATGGTAAACACCAGTATGTTGGCTTTTTCTGGTGAGACTGCTATAATAAGAGCACATGGAAAATGTGGCCTGCATCTTTCTGTCGAATGATAAAAACAGTTATTGTTGCAGCTTTTGAACTAAGGTGTACCTGTAAAATTGTATTCACTGGTGCTTCTAGGAAACAGAGAAGTTTTAAGTGGTTTGAAGAACATCTGAGATGCAATTTACAAGTATGCTGGTATAATGAAAAATGAGGAGCCTTATGAATCTTACACATGGATCTAGTAAGTAACCTTGAAGTCCTGTAGCCTTTTCAGCAGAACTGGAATACAACAATATATATTATCTGAAGCAAATTATTTTCTTGTAATGTGTCTGTCACAGAGACAGCATAGCTGAGCTTCTGAATACAAATAGTAAAATATTAATAGCCAGGCGTCAGGGGTATTCTGCTGATTTGTTCAGGCCATCATCTTGGGATCTCAGGCATGAAGGAGATACCAATGCAACCTGATGCAAAGTGAAACAGCTGAGTTTTGCACACTACAACCGGAGTATCTGTGGGGACCCACTGAAGCGATGCTGACTGTAGTGAAACACTTCTAAAAGCAGCCTTAAGCTAGTCTAGCTACTTTTCAGTGTGTGGTGCATGTAAAAAAACATCTTTGTACAGGTTCAGTAGTATTCTTTGACACACTGACATTTTTGTAAATTATGTCTTTTTCATTTAATATTTATGTGGAATCTGTTTGTATATTACTGTTTATGATGTGATAGCTTCAAAAGGTTTGGAATTCCAGATTCAGCTAAGCATTTAAAAGGTCAGAGGCTTGTCCAAGGCTTATCCAACCTCTCAAGTATGAAAACTCAGAGTGGAAACAGTCTGATGGGAATAACATATTGCCCTCAAATGGAGCCTGTCTTCTAACCCCTTTTGTTCCTTTTTTTTTTCTCACCTCCATTTCCTTGTTTCTGTGGCATTCCTGAAGTAGGATCATCCCTTGGACTAGGCCTCAATGCCTTCTTAAGTCATACATTTCCTAAGGACTGATTACTTCTACAAATCCCACAGATGCTAAATCAGGTCTGCCGTACTCAAGTTTTTACCCTGCTACCCGGGACTGTTTTATATCTGCTGCATTATGTGATTTTTGTGCTGTTTTATTATTTTTTACATAAACCTTTGATTGAAGGAATACATCTTATTCCTGGAGTGGAAAGCCAATAAGGCTGGTGGCTCCTGCATCCAGCAGAGCGTTTTTGTAGTTCTGTAGAGGCTGCAAAGGAAATTGTGTCTCTTGTCCAAGAAAGTTTGCCCTTACTGTAGGCAACTCAATCATCCCTCTGGGAACACACTGGGAAAGCACTCTTCTCTCTCCTATGTTATTTTGATGTGGATGTGAGAAAGAGCAAAAGAACAAAATGAAATAAAAATTTTAAAATATTTCTTTTCTCGGGCTATCTAGTTGGGTTTTTCTGGTATTTTCTTCTTACAGTTAAGGTGGAAATAACGGCAAGAGAAATTCCTTGGTGACAATTTGGTGCTTTTATCTGGAGCTACTTGTTACAGAGGAGAAGACAACTCTTTAAAGTCTCAGTTAAGTTCAATTCAGGATTTATACAAGTTTTGGATTAATTTGGAATCCAGATAATCCAGATCTGAAAACGCTGTCTTTGGTGGATTTGAATTTTCTCTTTGGAATCCAAATTACTGGCAATTCTTTCTCCTCATTAAAAAAAAAAGAAAAGGCTGATACAAAGTACCTCAGAACAACAAAGCATTTAAAACCTGATTTGGAATTTTACCATCTGAAAATATGTCCCAGATGGTAGTGGGGCTATGTTGTGAGATGGGAGTGCTCTGTCTGTTCTTCTCTCCAATAGGGGCAAAGCAACCTCTTACCTGCTCTCCTCTTGCTTGCTCTGTTTCTCCTTCTTTGATGGGTAGATTTTTGATGCTCATTATTTTCTAGTTAATTGTTCCTTTTTTCCATTTCAAAACCCCATGACAGGCGGGGTCTGCAAAGAAGACAGAGGGAGATTCTTTGTCTAAGAAACTACGGGCACAATGAGAGAACCGTACCCAACTGGAAACAACCACCACGTCTGTTTTCTTTACTGAAGTGCTTTATTCTATGAAAGCATATGAAAAAGTAGAGTGCCACAAGTTTCATGAAAAAGTTCTCACAGAAAGTGTAAACAATTAGGGAAATTGTTCGTCCACTCATATTATTTTTTTCTCTTTCTGTCTGAGTGGTAGCCCTAAGACTATGTGAATTACCGTGACAGGGAAGGCCTGCCAAGCTCTGTTTCTGAATAGTACTAAAATGTCTCTGGAATCTGTTCTGTGTGAGGAAAGCACAGAAAGTACCTTTCCTCCAACTCTCACAAATTAATTTGGTAAATAAAATGTACGACCGCAAAAGAGGGGAAAAAAAAGGAAAAAGGGGTGCAGCCATCAGTCAGACTGATTTAATGAATGGACACACACCAAAGAGTCCATGGTCATCCACAAATTATATCATATTCTAAAAAGTTTACTTCACTAAATATTTGTGACAGAACATAATATTTGTGGTGTGCTGCCCAAAGAATGCATATGTTAAAAAAATGTACCAAGTAATAGGAAATTTGTGGCCATTTATCTTATAAACCTGTTTCCTGTTTTAGACTCAGTGGGTCAGAAAATCACTGCTGTAAACTACACAGATCCATTGACTTCTAATTTATAACAACTGAAAAGAGGGTCTAGGAAGAGTCTAAGCAGGGTTTGAAAACCTTACTTCTGTCTACAGTAGTTTTCATCTTTCCATACAGGACAAATAACAAAACTGTATCTGAAATAGGGATTGACCTATGCTAGGGTGCATGGGGTTGACCTAAGCAAATTCACTCCCTTACACATGTATGCTCTGGAAAGGCTGTTTTTAAAGAGTTTTGGGGTTTTTTGGTTGTTTTTTTTTTTTGAGGCAGAGGTGAGAAATCACTTTGGAGATTATAGTGGTGTTTCCAGATACAACAGTCGCTGCTTTAGCCTTAGGTGGGGGAGTTTTCCATTTCCCTTTCAGCTTATATTAAATTACTTTGCTTTCTTGTCATAGGTGTAATCCTTTGATGAGAAAACCTTGACAGCATTTCAGAAGAGGAAGAAAGCCCGCCTCTGCAGAGTCACCAGAGACTGGCTATTACTAATTGATTCTACACGGGGAGCGTGCAGTGGTGACAGCCATCAGTCTGAGGCAGTGAGACAAAGAGTTTTTGACCTTCTTTGAAGTGCTGTGTGCAGGAGCTCCTCGAAATGTAAAAAGTTTCTCTTTGCCTGCTGAGGTCTTCTGTGCCACAGATCGTGTCAGGGTGATTTGTTCTGTGCGTGTTGGGAAGGATAAGGACGGAGGGATGACCCTGGGGGGACAACCTTTGGGTGTAGCACTGAACTCACTGCTTAGGTGGACGGGAGCTGGTGAGGCCACTCTACCCTAAGATTTTTCTCAGGTAATCCATGCAATGGCCTTGAGATGCCCCTATCTAAGGCTTTGATTTCACTTAGAAATCTGTCCAGTGGAACAATTGGCTGCAAGTGCAAAATCATCGTTTCCTGGTGCTGGTAGGTGAGATTCCCAATGGGAATGGAGCTATGCTCTTGCTAACTCAGCCTGTGTCCCAGGCATGGGCAGTGAAGAGGTGATGGGAGAAGAGCAATTTCTGGCACCGTGAACAGCACAGAGACAGAGGAGGCGAGCATGCCAGCAAGGCTCTTGGGGTGGGTGCTCCCCAATACCAGCAGCCTCCAAGCAGCCAGTGCACTGCAGAGGTTGCCCCAGGTCTCAGCAGATGTAACCCAGACTGCATCCTGCTCTCCCAAACCAGCTCCAACTCCTTCTGCTGGCACTTGCAAGTGGGTTCTCGGCTGTCCTCTTCTGCAGCTGTGACTGGAAAGGTTTCCCCAGCCTGGTACAGAGTATGCAGGGTCCTTTTGGTCTGCTCCTGTCCTCTTTGTTTAGTAAAGTGGAGGGAAGAAGATTTCAATTTTTTTTACAGGGCAATGAAATCATCCTTCTCTGGGAAAAATATTGCCAGCCTACTTGCTGTTTGCTGCAGCCTGTTGCAGTACAGCAGCAATTTATGTGCCCCTGGGCAGTATTTTTGCGGGATGAGCACCACCCATGGCAGCAGATGACACCTACACGTGGCATGGAAAGCTGTACTCCATCTTTCCCACTCTTCTCCGAGTGACCCAGCCATGCACCCCCAGTAGTGCCCACACAGGGGTGCAGAAGGCTGGGGAGGGACGAGCATCTTGCTGCTCCAGTGGGCCTGTGTGCTGGTATAATCCAATGTGCTGTGACAGGCTTTGCTGGGCTAGCAAAGAAAATAAATACTTTTCAGAAATTGCTGCTGATCTAAGAGATGAAACTGAGAAGCTGATAATAGTGAGCGGTTATGAAAGGCACATGATGGTAATGCAGTACCTTGGCAGCCTCCTCTCAAAAGAAAACAGGACATTCCTGGCACACCAGGTAACACTTTACTTTACAGTTACTGCCACAAAAGGCTGATTAACTTCTAAAACACAAACAAAACCCCCGGCCCCCATTGTGAGGACCAGATAGCAAAAACTTCAGATATCCTGTACAAGCTAACAAAGGCTCTTGTAAGTACGGAGAGTGATATGTTTAATGGGGTCTGACCTTCAGCTTTGGGGTTGCATTTTTCGTTGTACATTAATTATTTCATATTGTTAATCTTGAATGGAGCTATGAATGACATGCTTGTCTTCATATGACCTAAACATATATTTAGAGAGAAGTGTCATTGGATGTTGGGAGACTTATAAAATGGAATTAAATTATACTTGAAAATGGAGTTGGTGAGGAAGAAGTAACTGATTGGACTTAACAGTCTTGCATGATTTCAAAATCTAGATTTGAGCCTGTATATAAAAAACATTTGTCTTGGACTCATTTCAAGTAGATTTTTATTTCTTATGAATGGCATGATTTAGAAGTTCTTTCCCAATCAGTAAACTTGAAATTTAACCACAGCACTCACATCTCAGAGTTTCAGAGTTCAGCTGAAAGGTGTTTTCAACAGCAGTATTTAAAATTAGCCTGGTTTGATGCTTGCCTCCTCTGAGCTTTATTAAGAATAGCACAGGCTGTGGTAGCTGTGTCATGGAAGGAGCAGGTCAACACCCAAGGTTTTCAATGTATAGAAAATTTTGATGTTTTGTGGTTTGATTTTCTGAAAATAAATGTGACAAGTAAGTTAGTAAATAAACTTAGCAAGACTGAAAATTAATTATTATTTTTATTCCTATTAGTATTTTCATTTGACTACTCCACCAAAAAATCCTATCATTTACACAGCTCTAATTCTGATGATGTGACATTTCTTTTACAGAAGTATTTGCTTTTTATTTATTTATGTTAGTAAAAAAACTAAAATGCCTTGCCTGAAAGGGAAAATATTTGGATTGGAATTGAAGTTCTCTGCTACTCTGTAGGCATGGGAGTTGCCTTTGTGGGTAGGCTCTGCAACCAGATGGCATTCAATGCACTCTAAAGCCAGAGCTTTTCCAGAGAGCATCTCTGAAAAAGGGGAAGCTGTTGTACAACAGCTTGTCAGGTGAAGATCCACAAGTATTAAGGAATTGTATTTTCACTGTGTGTTAGACTTTGCTTGACTACTGAAATAGTTTCTGAAATATTTAGGATTTTTTCTAAAACAACCATTTTGGAAAGATAACATTTTTTTCTTCCAAGCTGCAAGGGAAATCTTCCAACATTCTGTTTGAATTATTTGCAGTTAAGTAGAATAAGACAACGTGATGTTTTTAATAAACCCATAAAAGATGTTACTAGTAAAGATGGATATCTCAGGAGTAAAATGTAAAAATTGGCATGTGTAAAGATGTATCTCAGCTAATCACGTGTAGTTTTAAACAATACATTTTGCTTCCTTAATTTTTCCGCTATGGAAAACAATTAATTTTAATGTAAATGAGGATGCACTTTGTATTACTACCTTTATCTAGTCAAGTGTGTGTGACTTACTTTTCTGAAAATAACCCCACGTCAAAAATTCAGTAGTAATTTTGAGAGCAGCTTAAAGCTCCACAGTCTTTTCAGAGCACTTGCAACCAGTTCAGTACAAACTAGGTTTACCTTTTGAGGTTCATCTATTGTAGCATTTATACATGATGACATCATTACACCTGGTTTTTCCATGGTGTCAATAAAAGCAGTCTCTCTGACTCTGGGGAGCCTTTGCCTTTTGGAGCTTGCAGACTACCAGGAACTGGTTACCTTTCCGTAGTGGATGGGTAAGGGAACAGCACCACGCTCTAGGAAGGCAGCATTCAACCTTCAGTCTTGTGGTGAGCTTCCTGGTCCAGCCTGTCCCATGCAAATACAGGGGATGGGATCCCACCACATCCTCTGATGTGTTTGGATGTGTGCTTCAGGCAGGCTGGGGAGTGATGAGGAGCCCACCACCTCACCTGGCAAGGTGGGAGCTGTCACTGAGCAAAGGGCTGGGATGGGCAATACCTTGGAGATCTGCCTTTTTCTCCTCAGCTTCTCTCATTCTATATCTTTGTGGGTTTTTTTGCAATCTCCTGGGAAAATAGGCAGAGGGAAGAAGGCTGATAAAATACCCCCTTAAAAACTCCCTGTATTTCATGCTGGTTTTATTGCTGTTGGGGGCTTTGACATGAGGGACATGTCGTTCTCCATCTTTTCCTGCAGGAGATATGAACAAACCATTGACAAAAACTTTAAAAAAAAAACTATTGGCCTAATTTTATGCAGGATTATGTTGCTGTGGCATGCTTCCTTGTGCTCTCTCTGGAAAATTAGAGAGAAATCAGTATTTTTGAGTGTTTTAGCTGGAAATAGAGCGTAAGATACTGCCTGTGACATGAAAATTGTCCCTTTTGGGACTCCAGATACCTTTACCTTTACTTAAATCCATAAAGCATGTCAAAGCCTGGAGAACCATTGATGTAGTTCCTGGTTTGGGAGACAGGGATGCCTGGTAGATGTTTTTTTAGAATGGGGGAACTGCTATTTTCACCCCTAAAAACTGAGTCCCAGAGTATATCTGACTGCAGCAGCCTACAAAGGGATTACAGAGGGGGAGATACTGAAGCTGGAACTCTGGCCTTCATTCCTTTGATTGAATCACACTCTGTTGCTTCCTGAAGTCCAGCCTGGGCCTGGCTCAATCTTCTTCCATTTCTGATTCACTGATTTAATTCACACAGGCTTTTGGCTTCCTAGCAAATGCCTGCTGATATTAATAAAAATCTCCCACTTGATTCAAAGGGACTTTGTGTCAGTCTCCTGAGATACGTAGACTAAAATGATTCCTGATGCCTTTAGGAG
Source organism: Cnemophilus loriae (assembly GCA_013397755.1). Classification (NCBI taxonomy): domain Eukaryota; kingdom Metazoa; phylum Chordata; class Aves; order Passeriformes; family Corvidae; genus Cnemophilus; species Cnemophilus loriae. Next base: position 3,562,225 of record VZTF01001657.1, read on the forward strand.
AAAGTGTGTTGGAGGGAAAGATTTTCCCATCCCACCTGCCTAGCCTTGGCAACTTGATTTTCTGTGGTGCTCAAAAAAAACAGCCTTTGGACAAATCTTGTTGTCTCTGTTAGAAGCATTTGTGCCATCTTGGAGACATCACCTTTTTTATATCCTGGTGGAACTCACAGAGAACTTCTGTCAAGTCATGTGTTATAATTTGTGTTTGTTTATGAGCTGCAGTTTGTTTGAAAATGAAACCCATTCTTATAGTGCAGAAGTTTTCAATATGCAATTATCAAACCTCAGAGTTGTAGACAATGTCACAGTAAGTAAATGTTCCTGAACATACATTGTCAAGATAATACCATAACATTATTTAAATTGTACTGGCTGGACTGTAACATATGTTTCCTCTCCTAATTTATTAATCACCAATATGCCACAGAAGAAAAATCTGGCATATTTTTGTGCTGTATCAAGTAATTCAAACTGACTTTCTTAACACTGTTTGTTGTTAAGGATTTCTGAATGATCAGTACCTGCTCTCTCATTCTTTGCACATATATCTGAAACCATCTGAAAAAAACCCAGAAGGTGTGTGCCCCAAGCCTCATTTGTGCAATTGATTGATGGTGAAATAACCCAGAACGGCAAGTTTCACCCTAGATTTTTTGGTAAGGCAAGAAAAGTACAAAGACCAGGCTAATTTGCAGATCTGAGCACTTAAACCTCCTTAATGCTGTACAAGTCTTACTTTACCCAAATCTCAACTGACATGCTTTTGATTTCTACCTGTAGGCTACCAACAGTTTCTTAGGGTAAAAACTAGCAAGTCAGTTCTGTTCTAGTCATTTCCACAAAGCCAGAGGCATTTGTACCTGTGAATGGAGGGGAAAGACTGAACTAGAGTTAAAAATCTGGGAATGGAGTCAACTGCACTGACAGTGAATTTATAAGTTTTGTTGTGAGTTTCAGCCCAGTAATTACACTGGCACATTGCTTCCTTGTAAAATCTCAAAGAGCAGAACACCCGAGCTCCGTCACTCTCACTCCCACATCTCTTCTGCATAAAGCAATAATCCTTTTACAGAACTGATTTTAGGAGGATGACCTTGCTCCTTCTCTTCCTGCTATCTGACATAGGCACGTGGGGTCTCTCTCTGCAATAAACTATGGGAAATTGTTCCTGCCAGACCTCAGCTGACATCTCTGGGGAGTGGGTTTCTATCGTCCCCCATCTCTCCCTGGCATTTGTTTTATTTGGGGATCACCAGTAGACTCAGTGGTGTCCGAGGGGGGTTTACATCTGCTGCCTCTGAGCCATGACCACTGGGTAATGGGGACAATGGGACTCCCTATGGCACAGCTGGTGTTCCCTCCAAGAGCCCCTCGGAGAAGCCACCCACAGTTGCTGGCTCTGTGTTGGCTCTGCCCCTTTCTGGAGACAATCTCCAGGTGGGGACAAGAGGGAAGTGGAAGAACACGAGGACCACATCATCTCCTTTGGCTCAGAATTAAGTTTTGTAACCTCAGATCTCCACCTGCCCCTCAGCTTCCTTCCAGATGCAGGCCTCTGTCACTTGTGCTCTGGCCTATATGGAGAGATGATCAGGTGACAGCAGCCACGATCAACCAGCACAGACCCTGAGCCCCAACCCAGCCACACGCTGCCTCTGCCCAGTGGGCTGGTATTGCTTCCACTGATCTCAACTATAGAGAGTTCTTGTTCTCTTTTAGCAGCAACAAAAAAAAATGCAGCAAGCATTCACAAATTGCCCATCTCTTTCCCATTATCATGCCTGTGTTTTTGCAAAGCGCACAGCCAAACCAAGGCTGTTGAAACTGCTCGTTAGATCCGTCTGTGCCACATTGCACAGCAGCTGCAGGATTCGTGGTGAAGTGATTAAGTGGCTTTTGGAACCTGGTAATGGAATGCAGATACTTGGACCTCCAGGTTATTTGTTCAAGTAGTCTTGGTCAGTGGTAACCAGAAGTTAGTGATTAACAGACACTTTTGTCCACTTAAAACAAATAGGCAGTCACGGCTCCATTCCCAATAATTCAGCTGTCTCATCTAAAAAGCTTACTTATTCAAGAAAGTGGTACTCTTGTGCCTCTGTCAGTAGAGCCTTAAGATAACTCGGGGCCATGTGTTATTTATTTGTTTGTTTCCTGTTTTGGTTGTGCCATGGAGCAGTATTCCTCAGAAATATATATGAACTTAAAAAGGCTTCACAGAATGGATTTGAGTTTTGTTTTCAAATGAATGCGACAAATCACATCCAAAATTTCTATTGTTTGGTTTTAGGGACCATTTATTATTAGAGTTTTCACCAAGGAGTGTCCTCAAGCAGTCTGAGGCAAACAAAGCTGCTGAAATTGGGAACGGACTGTTGATCTGCCTTTCCAGGTTTGGCCCACAAAAAGCTTTCAGGAGGTAAAGAAGGGGTGAGTCCTAAATCAGGAAGAGGGATTTTGTGGGACTGGTAGTGATGTGCTTCCAGTGCTTGGAGGTACCACACCACAGCGGGAGGAGGGGATACAGAAGCAGGGGTGGGTTTGGCTTCAGCACAGGGACCACACCAGGGTCCTAGGCTTATGCAGGCTTCGTGCTGGGAGTCAGTCTAAGAGGCTTGCTCTAGAAACAAGTGGTGGGTTTGTGATTTAGAGTGACCTTGAGGTCAGCCCTTGCTCTAAATGTGCCCCATGTCTTTCAATACCTAAATATTTTTGAAAAATCTGAGCACTATTAATTTCCTCACTGATTTTGCTGTGCAAAGGATTGGTAGATGCTTGAGAGTTATCAAAAGTCACCAGTGCTAAGGGGTCCATGGCTAGGCTCACTTCACTCAAGTGCAAGTCTTTCAGCCGCAGATAAAGTCCCTTGTGATCAGTGCTGATCTAGACTGACAAAGCAACGCTGAGCTTTTACCCTTATGCAGATAAACAGAGACTGGCAGGTTTAAAGCTGTCAGTGCAACTCTTTTAATCTGTACAAAATTTATTCAAAAGCTTTAAAATGAGTAAAATAATAAAGATAAACTTTAACAATTTGATTCTGGGTGGTTAAGATGCCATTCTCTTTCAATCAGCTACATCTGGGATATTATGTTCAGTTGTAGGACCCACTCCACCTGAAATATATTGAAATACTAGCCAGAGCTCAGAAAACAGTGTTACAATTAATCACAGGGAGGAGAGATAAGACAACTATAGACAGACAAGTGCAAGTAATAAAAAAGAACAAACTTCATGGACAGAGGAAAAGGATTTAATCTGTGAGAAGTGAAATTAAAAAAAAAAGAAAGCATTTTGGGCTAAGCAGCAGAACATCACAGAAACTTCAGAGAGCAAAACTTCAAAGAGCAAAAGTGCTGTAAGGAATAAAGTTGGACTCAAACAAAACTGCAGATTTTAGTAGCTCTTTCTCCTTTGTATTCACTGATTTACATCAAACATCCAACACAGTAATAACAGTATCCTCTTCTCTTGAAAGTCAGAGATGAAATAGGGATGGATTTTCAAACAGCGAAATATTGAAGCCTGTCAAACAGACTAGTCGAATGTCCCGTTATGCAACCTGAATAGAATTTTATGGGCCTCCAACAAACTAACAGGAGCATAGGTACAAATCCGGGACAAGGTAAATCTTGCTCTGGAAAATCACACATCGATGTGTTTCAACAGCTGATGAATATAAAATGTAACAATCTGCAATCCAGGTGTTAGGAGCAAGAGGAGAGAGATGGGTGGTTGGCTCTGTGTGTTTAGTCGTTTGGGGATCTCAGTCTGTATTCACCAGAGATGGTTCTAGGGCTGAGATCACCAATCTAATTTCACTTGTCTTGGCATCAGTCTGGAAGGAAGTATGGTCCCTAATGGAAAGACCACTGCTTTATTTAGTAATCTGTGTAATCCTCTTGTGTAACATGAGCAATAATATCACATTACATACACTGTAACTAACAAATTACCAAGATTGATATTGTAAATCCATAGAGAGAATAACAATTTACTACCCCCCTGTAAAGCATTTGTATAATCCAAGCTGCAATTCCTAGCACAGAAGCAGAAAATAACATCGTTAGGCAATTATTGCAAACATCGTTTTCATTTCTGCAGAGGTTATTCTTTTTTAACCTAGTTTTTCTGTCACAATTTAGCCAAAGCCACTAATAAATGCAGACAGTCTCTCAGAAAAACTGAAGTGTTAACTTGCTATACAGCTGCTAGGAAGAAAAAAACTTTGTGATTTTCCATACATGATTTCATCTTAACATACACATATTTTAAATGGGAAATAATGCTTCACAGCCTAGAAGAGCGATGAACAAAACGAAGTGTATTTTCTGTTCTGTGTTAAAAAGGGATGTGTCTCTGGCTCATGGGGTAGAAAGATGGTTCAAGTTTTATATTTTTCCTATTTGTAGGGCAGAAACTGATGTTACTACCGCAGTGTTTGGGAAGATATGCTCTAGTAGGTGTTTGAAATCCCAGCTGGGCCCAAAATCAAGATCAAACCAGAACACACTGTGGGTAAGAGAAGAAACATTAGCAACCAAAACAAATCTTTTAAACAGAGACGTGCACAAGTGTGTGGGCAGTTTCACAGCCCTTGGACTGCCACAACCCAGCCCTTAACTGTGTCACCCACCAGCAGCGTTTGCAATAAGAAAATGTGGACTGTTGAGTAGAAATCAACCCAAGCCACCACGCTGCTGTCTTCGACTCTTCAATTCCTTTCTTCCTTCTCACTCACAGGCGTCAAAGTAGATCTCTGTACATTTGGAGCCAAAACATCCCAGAGCTGAGCACTGCAAAAATAGATTAGGGTATTTGGACAGTTAAAGGAATAGGTGGGTTAATATGACCACAGGATGCCTTGCCTGGATTGCTCCCTCTGTTTTGGACAAACCTACACTGAGAGGTTACTGACTGTGCCCACTCCTTGTCCAGCAGCTCTGTGTGTCATCAGCCAAGGCAGGTGATAGGAATAACAACACTCCGAACATTTCAGCAGGAGACAGTGGGTCTTTGGGATAAAAATATACAAATTTAATTTACTCTCTTAGTCTTATGAAAAACAGTGACCCATCTTGAATTTTTTCTCAGCAATAATTTTGCAGGTACACTGGTAAGGATAAACTCAGGTGCTATTTAAATTAATATAAAAGTTACATATTCTTTTTATATAGTAGACTAAAACAGCTTAAGTCAGTAATTTTGTCCATGGTTAAATTCTAATTTTTTTCCTTTATTCCTGGCTAAGGGACAGCTCCTCAGCACAGTTCAGTGACAGCCCTCATACAGGCCTGTATGCAAGAATGACCTATTTCAGAGGAATGAATACTGGAGAGTAGAAATGTGGCATTTGTTTCTGACCGCTGAACTCAAGCTAATTAATTTACCTCTCTGTGTCTTGTTTCTTTCCCCATCCTTTTTCTTTGGAAATTTTCATTCTCTAGGTTATGGGATTCTGTCTTGCTATGCCTTAATATGGCCCTCAGTGCAATAGTTTCTCACACCTGAGATAATATGCAGGTAGGAGTAAATCCCAATGCTATTGCAGCCAAATTCCCAGTGGCATAGGAGGCCACTCTCTTTGCCCTTCTCCCCCTCCTCTTTGATTTTTAGCTGCTATAAACACCTCTCCTGTACCTACATCTCAGCATGGAGGCGGCAAGTGGTTTCTGTTTTTCTTGCAAGACATAATATATTTTCTAATCCTGTATTTGCTCTTCTGGAATTACTGAAATGGGTAAAAGTTTACAAACCTCAAGTGAGACATGTTTAGTATGAAAGAAAAAAAAAAAAAAAGAAATTATTCAATAGAACTGTGTAAAAGTTCGGGCAGAAAGTACTGATTTGACAAGTCAGATCTGTGTGTGAATGTGCTGTCCAACACCATCCTAGCGACATTGTCACTCCTGTCACTGATAATATAACCAGGGACAAGATCTGGAGAGGTAAGGCGCACATTTCCTGGGTCTCTTGGCTTAGGTAGTTTGTCAGCAGCTGTGCGATCCTGTTAAACTGAGATGCAAAATAGAGTTGTTTTCAAAATTCATTGCCAGTGGCGGTGACAGATGCTTTTTGGAATGACACCCAGTGAGCTGTGAAACTCATGTAGTCAAGTACTCGTCCACTTGTCCCTACTTCATGTGTTATGGGAATATGTTTGCACTCATGCTGTCTCAATTTTTTATTTTTTTTACCCATCTGGTTGAGGTATTTTACAGATGCAGCGTTGCATGCATTGCAGAAGGTGGTAGGTTGGACTGGCAAGTCTCCCTTGTTTTGTCTGGGGAATTCTCCAGGGTGAGCAGTTTGTAGGGCACTGTGGATTTAGGTACTAAATTTATTTTGTCAGACACTGGAGAGGTGAACACAATGGAGCTGACATCTCCCCCCTGGATCACGAGACAGGCCGAAGTGATCATTTTAACCACACAAAAGCTGAAGCTGAGGATGCAGATACCTCTCCACAGTTTGGCTCGTCTTCCACATCCCCTGTTGGTGGGGCATCCACCACTTCTGGCTGAAGGCTGTGGCCTAACTCTGTGTTCTGGCAATGCTCACACCTATTATGTAGACTGGGCAGCTGCTCTGATGTGCACTTGGGGCTTGTGTGAAGGCACAGGCAGTTGTGGGTGTTGTCTGCAGTAGATCAGGGTCCCAGAACTCCATCTTCCTGGTAGCACTTTCTCTGAATGCTGACAGAGGAAGTGTTTTTCCTATCATGGTAATCCTTCCCATTTTTCTACTCTGCATTAAGAATTATTATGATTATTGTGTCTTATTCCTTAAAACATTAAGAGAAAACAGATTATTTTTCTTTGGACTGAAGAATTAGATCCTAAGGTGTCCCATTACTGTAGACACGTGCACATTGCATATTTGCTTGTGCTCGGTATCATTTTATTATATCATGTTTCCTTTGAGGCTCTGAAAAAGCCTTTGCAACTTTTCTTCTCTGGCTTTTCTCATTCTATATTGCTTCTCACATTACATTAAAAAGAAAAAATAACATCATAGGGCAGAGGTAAGTGGAGTTGTAGGACAGGGAATGTCAGTACATGAAAAGGTGTTCTCTACTTCAGTGTACTTTGAGTTGCTGTAATGACTCTCAATACGGGGCTTACTTTTCACTCGTGTGTCCGAATAAAGATTGAACTCAGGGACTGTAGTACCACAGGGACAACCCAAATTTAGGATAACAGAGGCTGCTTTTCCTGTAAATCTCAGATAACTCCTATTTCAAATCCCTTTTGAGCTGACAGAGATAAAAGATAGTCCAGGGAGCCTAATGTGGCCTCAGACTTTTCTGTAGACTTACAGATCTGGGAAAAACATAGAATCTCATTTTACCTTCTTTTTCTCTTCATCTGTAAAATGGAAATGAGTTTTCACTACTTCAGATGTGTACCATAAGTTTTTTTGAGAAGTTTAGATACTAGTAATAGAAAATTTGTAAATCCCTAAAACAGGCAGATGTTTGTGCCTAAGAATATTAGGAGAGAAATACATGTAGACTCTAAAAAAGAAAGCTCCTTTTCATTGTAGAGATGACTAAGAAAAGGTTTGTCTAGACAGGAGTTTATTTGGAATAGTTCAGAAAAAATTAAAATGGAGAGATACTACAAAGTCAGGGAATGGACTAAATTGCTCCATTCCAGAAAAATTATTTTGTGTTAATGATACATGGTCCAGTTATTCTCCATCTGTCTTTCATCTCACACTTTCAGGAGATCATTTCATAAGTTTAAAAACCCCAAATAGTCCACAAAGATGAAATTTCTGCAGGTGATTATTCCCCACAGAAGGGGCATTTGTTTTGATTCTGGGTTTCTATTTTGCAGCTCTCCCTTGCAGCATCCTGTGTTACAGTCTCCTTTTCAGCAGCCTTTTAAGTTAATATTCAAACAGCTCTTGGAAGCTTTTTATGCCGAAGTACAAAAAAGCAGCCAAACCCAAATCCAAAAACCAACCAAACCCCAAGACAACTGTCACAGCAGGATGCACTCAGGGACTACCAAATGGGAGAGCTGAGCCCCTCAGCCTCTCCCTGATTCTGGACCCAAGGGAAGGAGGAGGGTGGTGCTGGCAGGCAGTTTTATGGAGTGAGATGGGATGCTTCAGAAGAGCTCCAACACACAGCACATTTCCTAACCTCCAGGAAGCATCCCCTGCGGTAACCTGGCGCTGGCTTTCCCTCAAGCCTCATCCTCTGCATACTTTTTGACAGAATTTGTTTCCCACATTAGCTCTCTTGCAAATAGATTTCAACTCAGAATCTAAACTCAGGGATGGGTTGTTTCCTACATTTTTGTGGGTTTTTTCTTGCACTCTGATATATGCATTTTTGATAACTGGGCAGAAATGCAAGTCTAGGTTTTCTTAGGTTTTGAGACTATTTTGTGTGCCAGTTCTCTAGGAGAACTGGAGAGAGAAAACTTATCTGATTAACAAATGTAAAATCCAGGTACAAATAATAACCTAATTCAGGCATGGAATGTCCTGCTTGGAGTGTGCTGGGTTCTTATCTGCTCAGTACTTTGTGACCAGTTGTGTGTGAATGGGCACAGTGTCTGTTTTGTTACAGAGCTTTCCTAAATGCAGATGTAGAAGATGTAGAAGGGATACGTTACCTCTGCTTGGAGC